>JAJIBD010031250.1:0-235411 GCA_021461705.1 Cryptotis parvus
CCGGACCGACATAGGCCGGCCGCATGCAAGGCAAACGCCCTACCGCTGGGCTATAGCTCCGGCCCCTATTGTTCAATTTTATAAGTTGATTTTGTATTTTAATTACCACCATATCAGAGTTATGACAACAGATATCTTCTCCCATGTAACATGAGTCTTTTTGTGTCATTGCTTTGTAGAGATTTTTTTTTGTTTGAAAGATTCCATTTGTTTATTCTTTTTATTTCATTTTTTATTTTATTTTCACAAGACCGTGAGATATACAATTACAAAGATGTTCATAATTGGGTCTCAGTCATGCAGTGTTCCAGCATCTGTCCCTCCACCAGTGTCCCCATTCCCCCCACCAATATCCCACCACCAATGTGCTCCTATGACCGCCATAGGCCAAGGCCCACCACCCACACCCATGCCACATAAGCTCCCCGCCCCAATTCGTTGCCACTACAATGATCATCACAATGTATATACCGGCAAGATCCTGGCAAGGACCTGGCAATAAACTTGATTATTATCGAAGCCCTGAGCAGCTGTGAGGCTGGCCAGTCTCTTCTCCTCGTCTTGCTGGTAATGGCGACTGCAGGGCTCATAGCCAGGCCCACTGGGTCACTGGAGGTGGAGGGACGAGAGGAGGGGTCCCAGCCCCTCTCCAAGCCCGTCAGGTGAGGCCCAGCAACCCACGTGTCTGCTGGCCTTAGGAGCTGTGCTGAACCCTGCCAGGGACCCAGCCAGTTTTGTCCTCTGGTTGCTCCATGGGCTGCTCTACGTGGCTGGAGCCGGAGTGGCTGTGTGGCTGGCCAGTCTCTTCTCCGGTCTCCATTTGTTTCTTCTTGCTTTTGTTTCCTTTGCTGTTGGAAAGGAATCTCCAAACAGGTATTGGGTTTGACATCAAGAACATATTGCCTATGTTTTCTTTGTAGTTGCGTAATGGTTTCTTTATAGTTGCTTTTGCGTAATAAACCCACATCTTCAATCCATTCTGAATTAATATTAATAAATAATTTCAGTTTGTTGTCTAGTTTCATTATTATGCATGTCCAGTTTGTCTAACACCATTATATTAAAGGCAATTTTCTTATTCTATTCTAGGCTCTTGGCTTCTTTGCCATAAATCAGTTGTGCTTACATGTGTGCTTTTATTTATGGCTTCTAAATTTTCTCTATTGATCTGTGTGTTTCTGTTTTTTCCCCATGGAACATTATTAATTTAATTTGGCTTTTAATGAAGTTTGAATTCAGAGATGGTGATATCTGTTTTTCCCTACCTCAGGAAAATATTTGCTATTTTAGGATTTCTCTAGTTCCAAATATATTTCATGATTTTTGTTCTAATATGTAATGAAAGGCATTAAAATTTTATACTTATTTCATTGAAGCTGAATATTCTTTTTGTAATGTTAGGTGCAAATGATGTTGATATAGTCCTTATGTACTACAAAATACTTCGGGCTGATCCTCTAAATCTAGCTGCACAGAATATCTTCTCATTTCTTTGTGTCTTATATTTTTTCAATAATGTTGAATTATTCTTTATATTTTTACTTCTTTGGTTAATTTATTTCTAGATATTCTGTCATTTCATGTAATTATATAATTTTATTTATTTAGTTTGATTTTTTTAGGTCACACTTAGTGATGCTAAAAGGTTTACTACTGGCTCTACACTCAGGAATTACTCCTGGCAGTGTTTGTGGGACCACATGGAGTGCTGGGGATCTAACACAATCGGCAGCATGCAAGGCAAATGCCTTACATGCTGGACTAGAGATACAGCCCCTTTATGCAATTTTAAATGGAATTGTTTTCATTATCTCACTTTGTTCTAGCTTATTTTGTATAAATAATACAAAAAGTTTTATGTTAATTCTTTAACCTGCCACATTACTGTATTTATTTATTTATCTAAATAGATTTCTACTGGAGTTTTGGGAGTTTAGTATTTTGTGTGCATATGATCATATCAGAGAATAGTGATGTTTTTACTTCTATTCCAACATATACTCGCTTTATATTCTTTGATTTCTAAATGCTCTTGCTAGGACTTCCAAACTATATTGAATGATAGTGGTAGTTCTTGTCTTCTTTCTGGTCTTAAAGGCAAAAATGGTCTATTTTTTTTTTTTCATTTTTTTCTGCATTCAATGTAATATTGGCTATAGATTTGTTATATAAGGCTTTAAATACGATTAGGTATTTTTCTTCTATATCCCGTTTTGTGCAGGATTTTTATTTTTTATTTTTGTTTGTTTTTTTTTGGGGTCACACCCAGCGATGTTACAAGGGGTTACTCCTGGCTCTGCACTCAGGAATTATTCCTGGCAGTGCATGGGGGACCATATTGGATGCTGGGGATCAAACCTGAGTCGGCCGCGACGCAATTCAAAGTCCTTCCTTGTGCTATTACTCTGGCCCTGTGCGGGTTTTTTAAAGTATCACTAAAGGTCTATCAATCTGGTCATGAACTCTTTTCTGTCTATTGATATGATCACATATAATTTGCATATTTACTTGGTTTGAGTTGTGGACTACATCCAGCAGTTCTCAGGGCTTATTCTGGGCTTTGTGCTCAGGATGACCTTTGGAGGACACAGAGGACAGCATGGGGTGCTAGGGATTGAACCCACATTGGCATAATGCAAGACAAGTATCCTAATGACTGTCCTAGCTCTTGGGTCCAATATGCGTCTTTTCTGGATGTGGTAACTCTGTCACTGTCACTGTCACATATTAATTCATATACTTGAAATGTTCCTTGTATTACCCTGCCCCTCAAGGTGTTGCAGGTGTGGCTGTGGTGCTCTGCTGTATGGGCAAGTGGCAGACAGGAGACAGGCTTGTCTATACCCAGGCCTCTGCCTAAGTGGGCCCTAGGTGGTTAAGGTCTGACATAGAAAAAGAATGGGTCCCCTGGGATAAACCCAGAGCCACTGCAGATCCTGGCAAGCTACCTGTGGTGTATTCCATATGCCAAAAACAGTAACAATGATGGACCTCATTCCCAATGAATGGAGACATTACTAGAGCCTGCATGAGCAAATCGATGAACAATGGGAATAGAAGTGAAGTGACAAGTGATGTCCTGATTAAATATTGCTTGATCATGGTACATGACTCTTTAAATGTACTGTTGAATTCTGTCTGCTACTGTGTGCTAAGGATTTTCACATCTATGTTCATCAGAGATGTTCTATAGGGAGTGTGTGTGTGAGAGAGAGAAAGAAAAGAACTTTGTCTAGTTTTGAAATTAAAGTTAGAATAAGAATATTTTTGCACATTTTCTCCACTATTTTTTGTTTTAGAGAACTTGATAATATCAATATTAATTAATTCTTAAATTTTTGATAGACTAACGCTAACTTAGTCTGTTAAGTCTTAAAAGCTAAGACTCGTTTTTGGCCTTTGTTTTTAAATTATGCCTTGTAGTACTCAGGCCTTACTCCTAGCTTTATCCTCAGGATCACTCCTGCCAGGGATTGGGAACATATGAAGTACCAGGGATTGGGTGAGACTTTGCATTACTAATTAAATTTTATTTGTGATGGTTATCTGTGCTACCTATTTGTTTAGATAGCCCTACTTAAAAATTGAAAACAATTTGGTGGAGTTGTTGAAACAAAATATTAGAATGTTTCTTGAAATTGATCAGAGTCCCTAAATATACTCAAGGAGTGATTTGTTTAGGCAATATTTTTCTCTTTATGTTTTGGAAAGTCGAATAATCTATTGAAACACATGCTAGTCAGAGTCAGATGACAATTGATTACTGTATTCTAAGTAATCACTTGTATCACTTGTCTTCCCATTGTTCATCATTTTGCTTGAGTGGGCACCAGTAACATCTCCATATGTCCTGTTGCATGCTAGTGTAGCCCAAGGGCATCTGCTCACTCCAGGAATATGAAGAGCCTCAAACCATTTGTTCAGGTTATGGGAATCAGGTCTATAATTGTTAACTGGTTTTGGGCATATAAAATATGACACGGGTAGCTTGCCAGGCTCTGCCGTGATCCTAAGTAATGTCAATGCCAAAAACTCAAGCCTCCTTTTGACACGCTCTTTTTTTGCTTTCAGCTACCTGCACTCAAATTCCATGACTTGCAGGTCCCGATTCCCCACTTTTCTCAATTTCTAATAGCACTGTTTCAGGTTAGGCCACCATTGTGACTTCCCAGTGATCCTGCTAATCCTCTTAAACTTTCCACCTCCAGTCTTGGAATACATCCTTTCTATCTCTTATCAAATGTCAACAGAATATAAGAATGGTAATTATGATTGGGCTGTTTGTCTACCAAGTTTCCTCCTAAATTTCCTTCTAAGTTTCATATCTTCCCTAGTGTGTTTTTGCCTGGCCTAGTCACCTCTATGCATTACTTGTTATTTTGTGCCTTACAGGCTAGTTAGTACTGGATTCTACTTTTTCTTAAAGATTTTCACGTGTTAATCTCTGCTTTACTCTCTTTTTCTCTCTTGGTAAAACCCTGATCCTCATTCAGGAAGCAGGCTATGTGCTTTATTGCTTTGTTTGCTTTTTGACTTCCCTAATCCTCAGCAGGTCTTATATGCTCCTGGTATAAGTGCCTAGCATTAGCAGACTCTGCCACAATACTTAGCACACATAAAAATAACTGCTAACTTTATTTTCCTACTGGGAAATCAAGAACTACAACACATTTTAGTGTCATTTCCTATGGTTGTCACTATGCCTATTAAGCAAGTATATGCCAGACAAATTAAGCCAAAGTTTACACAATTTGTCATTAGAAAAGTGATTTCTTTGAACCACAAGCATAACCCTGTGATTTCCGTTCTACGTTTCACCTTTTCTTGATGTCAGTGGGCCACACAGAGGCAGAGAAGAGGGAGAAAGAGTGACATTCTCCCAATCTGCCCCTGCCACCTGGGACCCGCTGGAAAGGCTAGGACTGATGAAGTCTGTGATAAGCCCTGCATAGCATCGCCCTCAACTACCTCCAGGCCCACAAGGAGGTGTCAAGTCACACCTGGCGTCTGTTTGGTCATCTGGGCAAGAGATTTTTATCCCCACCACCCAAGTTCTTGGGGACCCACAGACTCAGGCTGGAGCGAGGTACTGCTCTTTGCAGGAAAAGGAAGGTCAGCCTAGGCCTTACCAGGCCTTGCAGGTTCTTGTCCACCTCGTAGAAAAGGATTTCAGGAAAATATGAGCAGTCAAGCAAACAGATTTTATTTGGAGGCTCTTAGAGAGGAGAAGGAATGGGGACAAAAAAGAGAGAGAGAGAGAGAGAGAGAGAGTAATGTGCTCAAGAGAGATCACAGGCTGCTCCAAAGGTGGAGGGAACCCAGTACATGCATCCCGACACTAGGTGTGAGAATACGAAAGTACACATGTCTCAAGAGAGGAGATCGACCAGCACATGTGCTTGTGCACCATGTACTGGACCACATGTCTCAGGCAGCACATGGACTCAGGCAGAGTATGTGTGTGCTTCCTTCGTTCAAGGTGGCTTTTTATATGGTTTTGTCTTCTTGGCCTGGAATGTTCTAGCATCTTCCATGGGCTGGGCCATTGGGGTTAATCCGATCAAGGATTGGGAAGAGAGAGATGATCCAGCTTTCAGTTTTCTCAGGGTCTGTTGTTGATGAAGGTTTTATCAGGTCTTGGTTCCTGTACCACAAAGTGGGTTTGGACACCCTGATGACGGGTAGTTTATTCCCAGAAAGTTCATTGCCATCAGTCCTTCCCTGCCCGCCTGCCTGCATCAGTCTCAGAAGGTGAACCCTGTGCTGCCAGCAGGGCTCTCCCCACTACTGATTTTTGGTCTATTGGTTTGAAAATTACAGGAAGAAGGGTAAACTTTCAATTAATTAAACTCCAACTAAAATTGTTTGTACAGTTAGCCTTTAGTTATTTTCAGTGTATGTTTTTAGAGCTGGGGATAAAACTTTTTAAAAAAATCAGATTTAGGTTCAGGATGTGACTCAAGTGGAAAACTACATGCTTGATATATATGAAGCCGTGCTTCTGTTCAAGACTGCCAAGAGTTTTCTGGTGGCCCCCCACACAGCATCATCTCTATCGGTCCTGAGCACTAGGAGGGATTGGGAGTGGTTCCCACAATAGTAGTAACAGAATCAACGTTGGCGTATATTTTTTAAATTTATTTTTATATTTTCATTTTACTGTAATTTAAAATATTGTTTGTGACAGTTTTATGTGTACATAGAGTTTCAGCAGCAACCCCATAATTAGAATGACTGGTTTACTCCACGACTCTGGCAGGGACCTCTTCTATCCCCACTCTCCCCCATTCCAACACACACTGTGCAGTGTCCCAACCCCACATAAGGTAATTATAGATCACTGTATCACTGTATCACTGTCTTCCCGTTGTTCATCGATTTGCTCAAGTGGGCCCCAGTAACATCTCCATATGTCCTATCTCATGCTAGTAGAGCCCAAGGGCATCTGCTTGCTCCAGGAACATAAAGAGCCTCAAACCATTCCATCAGGTCATGGGAATGAGGTCTATAATTGTTACTGGTATTTGGCATATCAAATACAACATGGGTAGCTTGCCAGGCTCTGCCGTGCAGGTAGCATACTCTTGCAGTTATCTCTAAGTCCAGCATTTAATGATGAACCAAGCAGCCACAAGCGGCCGTGCAAGCCGGACTGTGATAGGCTGGTCTGCTGGGTGGAGTTTTGATGAGAAAGAAGTCGGATGTGGAAAATGGAGGCCCTCATGGAGTGGGGGTCGTCTGGCTTGTTGCAATACTCTGCTGGGCTGGCGGGCCAGGGCTAGTACCCGCCATCTCTCCTGGGCTCCTTGTGAGCGGCTGGGCACAGGGACAGCAAGTAGCAGCTCTGCCCCATGTCTATCTCCGGATCAGCATACCTGGGCCGGATTAAAAAGGACTGCAGCAGGGTAGATTTCGATGAGCCAGACTGTGATAGGCTGGTCTGCTGGGTGGAGTTCTGACGAGAGAGAAGTCTGGAGTGAGGGTCGTCTGGCTTGTTGCAAGGCTCTGCTGGGTTGGCGGGCCAGGGCTAGAACCCGCCATCTCTCCTGGGCTCCTTGTGAGCGGCTGGGCACAGGGAGAGCAAGAAGCAGTTCTACCCCATGTCTGTCTATCTATAATCTCTAATTATAGATAGTTATAGATAATTCTCAAGTCCTTCTGCTTTTAGTCATTTAATATATTTCATTGTGTCACACATACGATACAGATCATTCTGTATCTGTCCCTCTCCTGAATCACTTCACTCATCAGGATGCCTTTCAGTTCTACTTGGCAAATCACATGATTTAATCTTCCTAAATGTTAATGCTTTAGATTCAGCATGTGATAGGACATATGGAGATGTTACTGGTGCCTGCTCGAGCAAATCTATGATCAACGGGAAGATAAGTGATAAGTGATAAGTGATAATTTTTTTTTTTTGCTTTTTTGGGCCACACCTGGCATTGCTCAGGGGTTACTCCTGGCTCTGCACTCAGGAATCACTCCTGGCGGTGCTCAGAGGACCATATGGGATGCCGGATCGAACCCAGGCCAGCACAGGCCGGCCGCATGCAAGGCAAACGCCCTACTCGCTGGGCTATCGCTCCAGCCCCTAAGTGATAAATTTTAATGCTATCTTCTTCTGCTATTTAAATTCTGCTACTCAGCATGACAATAAGGACTTACTTTATATATTGTTTTATTGTGCTACCTTTCTTTCTATTAATATCTTTGTTCAGACAATATATTTTCTAAATAAATTTGAAATTTTATTATATCAGAAATAAGGCATGACACCAAAAATTCCACCTTCTGAAACAAATCTATTTTTGTAATATATTACTTTTCTATTATATATATATATGTTTAATTTTGAAAATGAGTCATACTTTGTAGTCTATAAAGAACATACATAGTTAATATACAGTTGGATTGATTTATAAAAAAATGAATACACCTTTTACCTACAATCCAATCAAGTTTCATATTCCAACATTCCAGAAGAGTCTATCATGTCCATCCTTCTTGAACATTTCAGTTTCATTCCACTCTTCAATTTTTTGCCCTAGTAGACTTGTTTTCCATGTATATGTAGATGGAATCTTATCCTCTGTTATTTTGTTTCTGAAGTCTTTTGTTGAGCATGATGCGGTATTTTGTGTGTATTTTGCTTCATTCCTGTTATTTTTGGATGTTACTGCATGTGCCAATAGTTTACTCTTTTCCATTTATTGAGAATTTCAATCCATGAATATAGCATGATATAGAGATTTTTGTTCACTTGGGGGGAACCACACTTGGCAGTGCTCAAGAGCAACTCCTTGCTTTGTGCTCAAGGTATCATATGGAGTTTCGGATTACACCCAGGCCTCATACAGACAAAATGATGATCACCTTGTTGGAATATTTTTCTGACCCTTCTTTTTCTTCTGATATACATCAAGTTATGTTCAGTTGAGTTTTTATTTGTGGAATATTATTGGATATTTCTTTTGGTGCACATATACATATATGTCATTTTTGTTGGATAAATATCAAAATGGAATTGTTGAATCCTAGAAAATACTTATTTTAGTTTTTGTGTAGATTACCTAAAACCTTTAGCAGAGAAGCTGCACCAATTTGTATGTTCATAAGCAGTTATGAGAATTCAACTTGCTCTTCATACCTTGCAATTTAATTCGTTCAGTAGCAATAGCTCACTTGTTTTTAATTGCGATCCATTGAATACCACCTCCTCGTATGCTTACTGACCACTTGAAAACCACTTTGGGATTATATACTGTATTCTTCTAATCATCCAATATATTTTATTAATTTTCAAAATAGTTGTATAATCTGGATACAAATGCTTTTTCAGATTGCGTATACCTCTTCTCCATGGGTTTTATGCTTTATTCCCTTAAAACACCTTTTAATAAACATGGGTTCATAATTTTAATAAGCCTCATTTATTTTTATACTTAGTAGCTGTAGTCTTTTAAAGCATTCCTTATTGATCTTCATAATATTAAATTTTTTATACTATATGATATGGAGATGGTAGACCAAGGAAATCAGTGGAGATCAAGATACAAATTAAATCAGTGTTCAGCCAAAGAAAAGTATATAAGCTTTAATCCAAGGGTCTATTCTTATATTTTAAGGACATACACATACTAGACACTGTATCACTGTATCACTGTCTTCCCGCTCATCATCGATTTGCTCGAGCGGGCACCAGCAACATCTCCCTATGTCCTGTCTCATGCTAGTAGAGCCCAAGGGCATTTGCTTGCTCCAGGAACATAAAGAGCCTCAATCCATTCGGAATAAGGTCTATAATTGTTACTGGTATTTAGCATATCAAATACAACACAGGTAACTTGCCAGGCTCTGCCGTGCAGGTAGCATACTCTTGTAGTCATCTCTAAGTCCAGCATTTATTGATGAACCTCGCGTGACAGGCTGGTCTGCTGGGTGGAGTTCTGATGAGAGAGAAGTCCGGATGTGGAAAATGGAGGTCCTCATGGAGTGGGGGGGTCGTCTGGCTTGTTGCAAGGCTCTGCTGGGGTGGCGGGCCAGGGCTACAACCCACCATCCCTCCTGGGCGCCTCGTGAGCAGCTGGGCACAGGGAGAGCAAGAAGCAGCTCTACCCCATGTCTGTGAGTCTCTCACACATACTAGACAAAGATTAATAATTTGATGAGCATGTTTTTCTAACAATTATTAATCTAGACTATATTATCTAAGCCAAGTGAAATATGATGTAATCTAAACTTTTCCTTGAATACTGTACTTTCCTTTATATATTTCATGGATGTTTAATGAAGAAGTGTGGTAATGTATGTATATCATGTTCAAAGTTACAATATGTTGCATTTATTAATAAGAATGTATAACATATAAAAATAAAACTGGATATTACAGTTTATTGCTATTGTTAATCTTTAAGTGTACTTATATAATAGTTAAAGAATTGCTTAGAAGAAAATGTAACTTCACTTTTGCATATGAGAAAATAAATCTGAGAAATATTTTGAACTGATAGCATTATTGAAGTAAATTTGACTATGCAAAAATGATTTCATTTAGTTTTAATGTCATGAGAAAGACCATCCAGGTTTTTCATATAGTGTCTGAAATTACTTATTAATATTCCACGGAGTGGTTAGTCTGGCTTGTTGTAAGAGAAAGGTAAGTGGATATTTTGAGGAGAGGACGCTCTAAACAGGAAAGAATACAGAAGATACAGCAGATGGAAAAGAGAAAGCTGAAATAATCTATTTTAGGGACAATTTTCATGCTAAATTACACTAATTTCCATGTGTACTCATTATTTCACAGTACTCCATAGATACTCTGAATGTCATGAACCAGGCAGCATGTTAGCTTCCACTATACCTTCAAATAAATGACTGCATTAAAGCCTATTATAGTGAGAGGGGCTTGTAGCATACAGATGATAGCTTTTATTCCAAAAACAATCACAAAATACACCATATGTTTGCCTGGGTTTTTTGTTTAGAAAAAAAACATTGATAAATAGTCAAAAGAGTATTGTTAATAACAAAGCAAAAATGATCTATAAAATATTTCTAATGACTGCTTTAACATATACACTCTGCAAAAAGTGCTAGAGACAGAGAAGAAATATAAGGTGACAGCAGATAAACACTTCATTGTGTATGTCTTTGTGAAGCTAATCAGATTTGCAAAATATAACACATATGATAAATAGAGAAATTTATTCAAGAGACACATCATCAAAAATATATGGGCTAACTTAAGTTTTATAATCTGAGAAAAACTAGATTGCTTTAAAAGCACTACTTCTCCAACCTTTTCATTTCATTATTTGATTGGATATTTGAATCAAAGAAGAAAATGGTTAAGTTATATCTGTTAAGAGCAGAGAAAAGTAATATTTAAACTAAATAGCCACAATCATGAAAGAAATGCAATTCACTTAATGAAAATGAATTCCTTAGTTGTGCTGTTGCTTCCACACTGAGGTGGTAAAGTGATAAGAACATCACTTGGAATATTCTACCCAATATAGGCATGGCTGTGTAGTAGTCAGAAAATATTTTTTGTATCAGACGATGCCATGGTTTATACTGAAAATAATCTTGTTAGTTCTTCTTCACCATATGAGAAGACAGTTCCATTTTATTAGTGAAATCATACCGACATGGTTGACTGGCTGTTTTGATCATTTGTAGGCCAATTGTGAAGTCATTGATGGGGTCATTGGGCAGCCCAATCCAATTTTATCATTAAGACAACTGGAGTAACCAGACTGTAAAATGGTTAGTCTGGTTATTTCTTAATGGTGTAATTGGATCGAACAGAGATTCAATTAATTGCAAAGCAATTGTTGGCTATGTGAGGAGTTCAGCTGTCAATGATGGGCTTGAATTGACTATATAGTTTCCTGATCAATTGTGAAATTTGCAATTACCAAGTTGGAGATGAGGAGAATTGATTCAGTTTTGATGATTTTATTGAACTGGGAGATGTATTACAATATTAAGTGTTGTGTTGTGTGTGTGATTTTATCAATTGCAATTTACTTTTGAGGCATATGTTAATGCAGGGAGAACAGTGGAGTCAAAGAGATGTGCCTGGAGTGGGAGGTTCTTTGTCCTTTTTAGCTATTTCTTCGATGCCTTTGAAGGCATTCCATGCCACTCTCTTCCTCCTGCGCAGCTCAGGTTTTAGGTCGTTCATCATGTTGACTTCTCTACCTAGGTACACATAACTGCTGCATTCAGAGTATTCAGACATCTCAATGTCTGTTCCATTGAGAGTAAATGGGGCCTCTGGAACCAGTTCATTTTTCATGAACATAGTTTTCTTCAGATTCAGTTGTAGACCTATCTTTCCACATTCTCGGTCAAAGTCAGCCAGCATTTGTGCCACTTGGCTAATGTTTGGTGTTATTAGAACGATGTCATCAGCGAAGCGGAAGTGGTGTAGTTGCTGACCATCTATCTTCACTCCCATTCCTTCCCATTCTAATTGCCGCATGATGTTCTCAAGGGTGGCGCTGAAGAGCTTTGGTGAAATGGTATCACACTGTCGAACCCCTCTTTTTACATCAATGATCACTTCCTTGTAGAATGGTGAGATCCTGGTGGTGAATCCATAATACAGCTCACAAAGGATCTTAATGAATGTGAGCTTGCCTCAGAGACCTGGGCCCTACGAAAGCAAGATGAGAATGTTAATGATAATAATGATAATACCAGTCAGAACTGACCATTGAAAGTAGGCAAAAGGATTTATATGATAACCTCTAAATGTATGTATTGCAAGCCACAATGTGTAAGATAAGGGAGAGAAA
Source organism: Cryptotis parvus (assembly GCA_021461705.1). Taxonomy (NCBI): domain Eukaryota; kingdom Metazoa; phylum Chordata; class Mammalia; order Eulipotyphla; family Soricidae; genus Cryptotis; species Cryptotis parvus. The sequence goes on from JAJIBD010031250.1 coordinate 12,312, forward strand.
GAGAGGGGAGTGGGAGAGGGAAAAGTGCCTGCCAAAAATGCAGGGTGGGGGGGGAGGGGAGTATCAGGGGACATTATTGGTGGGAAATGCACACTGGCGGGTGCTGGGTGCTGGAACACTGTATGACTGAAAACCAAAAATGAACATCTTTGCAATTGTATATTTCACGGTGGTATAATGAAAAAAGTTTTAAAAATATGCTATTTTGCATTACTATTGTTGTCCCATGTAGAGGAATCAACAGGTTTTGGGGGGGGGGGGAGACAGTCTTTATGTAAGTTTAGTAATGAGAGGAGAGGGAAAAAGTGGAAAACTAAAACATATTTTGAAAACTTAGTTTATGGTAAGTTCTATGAATTTTCTTTTTAAACTTAAAAATTGAGAGATTATTGGACTTCTACTGCCAGGGATGTCGATGGGGTCCCCGACAGTACCAGGAAGTGAGTTCCCTTCTACCTCCAAGGCCAGTGGGGAATAGATGAAAACTCAGGAATGCGATACAATTTTAAAAGGGTTTTACTATTGCAGGTTCCAATATACAAGAGCAGGAAAAACCTCCGGACTCTGGGTTTCCAGCTAGGCCCCAGTCACATGTAGGCCAAGATGGCTGCCACCACGTGTTGAGGCCCAACAGAGAATGGAGAGGACAGAGAAGCAAAACGCCAAGGGAAGCCGAAATGTCAAAAGAGGCTTCTTTCTTCTTGCAGCTTATTTTATAGCTAGAAATCCAACCAAGCTCCCCAGCCCAGCCCAGATGGGCTGGGCTATCTAGAGATGAAAACATGAAAATAGCTCTATAGAAATGCTAGCAACTTTAGGAGAACTTCTGGCTGTTTACAAGGACCCAGAGCTAATTCAAAAGCCTCCTAGCAGAGCTGGGAGGAGCTATATCACGTATCACTGTCTTCCCAATGTTCATTGATTTGCTCGAGTGGGCACTAGTAACATCTCCATTAGTCCTGTCACAAGCAAGTGTAATCCAAGGGCATCTGCTTGCTCCAGGGACAGGAGGAGCCTGAAACCATTCTTCAGGTCATGGAACTAAGGTCCATAATTGTTACTAGATTTTGGCATAACAAGTAAATAAATCACAGGTAGGTTGCCAGGCTTTGCTATGTAGGTGGTATACTCTCAGTAGAAGGCTCTCATCTCGAGCATTTACTGATGAAACTTAAAGGGAGAAGAACAGGTTTTCTCTTGGATGGAGCTCTGAGGAACTATGGAGTCTGGATGTTGAGAATGACTGACTGCATGATGTGTGGTTTGTTCTAGGTTCTTGCTAGGCTTACTGGTATCAGTTAGAACCTATCTAGAACTGTATACAATGTATAAATGTGAAAGATCTTGGGAAGGACCTTATCCTATAATCAGCATTCTTTAAGAATATTGTGCGGCAGAAAGTGGCCACGCACCAGGGAGCTGTGGGTCTGGCATGGGTGGGCTCTCTCTCTTCTGGGGCAACTGGCATGGAGGCGGAGGAAAGGGCAGAGCCCAAAACTCCACTCTGAGTCTGGCCAGCATGGTCTCTCCCCAGCCCATGAGAGCAAACCCTTGGAGCAATGTTGAACTCTACCGGGAGGTCAGCTCCATGGTTTGCTTCCACATGGAGTCGGCCGGCAGCGCAGCTGTGGGTATGAAGTGGATGGGTCTGGGTCTCTTCTGAGGTTGCAAATCAGCTGAGTCTGGCATGGGTGGGTCTCTCTCCTCTGGGGCAACTGGCATGGAGGTGGAGGAAAGGCCCAAAACTCCACTCCGAGTCTGGCCAGCATGGTCTCTCTCCCGCCCATGAGAGCAAACTCTTGGAGAAATGTTGGACTCGGCCAGGGGCTGGCCGATCCCCTTACTGGGAGGTCAGCTCCATGGGTTGCTTCCACATGGGGTCGGCCAACAGCGCAGCTGAGGAGGAGCTATAAGCTAAATGATGTAACTTCACCTGGCAGGGAGGGTCAAATGCCCTCAGGTAATTTCTCCCAGCACCTCACCTAATGTCTTGAGCCAAGATCTGCCTGGAAATGCTTTTATAGGGTAGAGAAGGGGGTTTCTGAGATGGCATGCCTCTGTACCAAAGACTATGCTAATGCCAGTTAAATATTTCTCCAAGCCTTCACAAGAGTTTCCTCTACTTCATGATAGTTTTGTATTTTAGTTGCCTTTGAGATAATCAGGGAGCCATGCTTGCTTGCTTGGAGGCAAACAGCATTTCTCTCTGGGCTAATTACTTAGAGATCCAACGTGGCCAGGCAAATATGGTGGTAAGATCTAGCTAGTCCCATGATGATTGTGGTAGCATGAGAGAATATTTATACCAGCCAGTACAGAATACATGGTCAGATAAACGGCCACAATTAAACTACCCCCTATCTATGAAGTGACCTGCAGGAGGCAATCCAGGGCAGATGCAAAGGCTCTTAGGTGTCCTGCAACATTCTACAATGCAGTATTTCCATAAACTTTGTTATCTAACTGAAATTATTTTTTGTTGGGAAGGTTGTGTCCACACGGTGGTGTTCAGATCTTTTTCTTGGTTCTGTACTCTGGAATCACTCCTACTATTGCTTGAGGGGTCATCTGCAACATAGGAATAAAATTTGGCTTTGCCACATGAAAAGCAGTTGCTTTAATCTGAATACTGTCTCTCTAGCTCTGTAAAACTCCTCTTTTATTTTATGCAGAGAAGAAATCTAGTCCATCTTGTATATGATTGTCAGTGGAATCTGTACAAAGCATAAACAAAGACATGCTTAGACACATATTCCTATATTAAAATAAATTTTCACAATGTTTTTTGTATAAAGCCTTATAAATTTTATGTCTATAAACTATAATGAGGGGAAAGGTACAATAGGTAGTGGTAAAATTATGTTACAAAATATTATGGTAAGAAACTTATCTTTGAAAATAGAGGCTTTCATTTCTACCATATCCCCCCCTTTTGTCATACAAAATTCTTAGCACTTTTAATAATTAAAAATAAATTAGAATTATTTGGAACTATTATGAAAATTTGCAAAGATAAAAATGATGGTGTTTTAGAGAATATCAGTTGATCTCAGATTAATTTTCATGGATATTCATGATTTATATTTGATTTCAAAAATTACTGTAGGTAGGTCTATTTAATATATGTTAAAGGGTAAGGGGGTTTTTAAGTTTCTTAAATATTTTTATATAATACAATATTTTCTATACCTTTCGTGGTTCTATAGGAAGTAAGATAAAGGCTGCAAAAGATGTTTCATAAAATTCACCTAAAGAAATAATTTTAAGATATGTTAATAATATTTTCTATGCTCCTGATATAAATACCTAAAACGTAAAAAAGGAAGAAATTAATCTGTGCAATTAATTTATAAAGATGAAGAAATCATATTTTTCACTATTCAGTGCCTTTCTCTTTGCTGTTCGTGGTGCCACCCAAGAAAAATCACATAACTGAATGTAAAAGAAATGTTTAATATCCAAGAAAATAATGCAATTTCCAAAACATTTCCAACAGCACAGGTTGTAGAGCAATTTTAAAAAAAGAAGTAGGGTTATGACTTCATGCTGAGTAGAGTTATGATAATTCAACACATTATACAAACATACATACCTGTAAATGTAAGGGTGGATATACTCGGTTGAGGTACATACAGTGACAAAGAAACTAAAATATGGCAATTATAGAAAGTGGTGTATTTTTTTCCATTGGGAGTTTTCTAATCTCTTATTTTTTTTTAATCTTCATCTGTGAGCTAGGTATTTTTGTGAGATATTTATCTTTTACTTTATGGCTCACTTCACCCTCCAGTCCATCCAAGTTACAGCAAACAGCAACACTTTACTTTTTCTTTGTTTATATATAACACAATTACTTTATCTACTCAAATGTCACTTAATGATAGAACTGGTAATGGTATTTTTTTGCATTATTTTTCTTATACATCATGATTTAGAAAGTTGTTTATAATACAGTAGTTTCAGGCATTTAGTTTTCCAACAATACCATTGTAACCTTCCTTACGCTGATGACCCCAGTGTCCCCCCATACCCATAACCTGCCCCCTAATAACATAACAAATTTACTTTATATTGTTTGCTCCAACAAAACTTAAATAAATGGCAAATATAATAATAAAATAAATCAATAAAAGCAAATTTCTAATCGCTATATGCTTTCATAACCTATGTAAATAAGGAAATCAAAATCATTTAATACAATATAAAAATGAAACTTACCAAGGAAATACTGGCCCTAACAGAAGAGATGGAAGAAAGAGGGCTGGAAGACATATATGGGGCATTTCATCACCAAGAAGCTGAATACACTTTCTTCTCCAGTGCACATGGAACATACTCCAAAATAGATCACATGCTGAGCCATAAATCATACCTCCATAAAATCAAGAACATAGAAATTGTGCCAACTATTTTTTCAGACCATGATACACTGAAAAAAAGAACTTAATCATATACAAAAACGAAGACAAGTACCAAATACCTGGAAACTAAACAGCTCACTGCTGAACAACCAGCAAGTCATAAAAGAAATCAAAGAGGAAATCCAAAGATTCCTGGAAACAAATGAGATGAGACTGAAGACACGAATTACCAGAACTTGTGGGATACAGCAAAAAACAGTGTTAAGAGGCAAGTTCAAAGCTCTTCAAGCATTCATCAGAAAAGAAAAAAGGCCATCACAAACAGTCTGACTTCACAACTTAAGATCTTAGAAGGTGATCAATAAAAGGAGCCCAACCCAAGCAGAAAGAAAGAAATAATAAAACTTAAAGCAAAAATCAATGAGATGGAATGTCAAAAAAAAACCCAGAAGATCAACGAAACCAAAAGCTGGTTCTGTGAAAAATTTAACAAGATTGACAAACCACTTGCAAGACTTGTAAGAAAATGAAAAGAGAAACCCAAATAAATAGAATCAGAAATGAAAATGGGACATCACAACAGAAACCACGGAAATTCAAAAGATCATCAGCGATTACTATGAGAGCCTATATGCCACGAAACAAGAGAACCTAGAAGAAATGGACAAATTCCTGAATTTCTATAGCCTCCAAAGTCTGCAACAAGAAGATTTGTAATACCTCAACAAACCTATCTCCATCGAGGAGATGGAATCGGTAAGCAAAAGTCTCCCAAAACACAAAAGCCCAGGTCCAGATGAATTCACCAGTGAATTCTACCAAACCTTTAAAAAAAAACCTACTCCCAATCCTTTTCAAGCTCTTCCAGCAAATTGAAGAAACAGAAACACTCCCAAATAGCTTTTATGAGGCACATATCACCCTGATACCCAAAGCAGACAGAGAGGTCACAAAAGGAAAACTACAGAACTGTCTCCCTGATGAACACAGATGCTAAGATCTTCAACAAAATACTAGCAAATAGAATCCAAGAGTCATCAAAAAATTTATACACCATGACCAGGTGGGATTCATCCCGGGAATGCAAGGATGGTTCAACATCTGCAAGTCAATCAACATAATACATCACATCAACAAAAAGAAAAAGAAAAACCATACGATCATATCAATAGATGCTAGCAAGGCATTTTACAAGATTCAACACACGTTCATGATAAAACCTCTCCATAAAATGGGGATTGAAGGAACCTTCCTCAAGATAATCCAGGCCATCTACTACAAGCACACAGCGAGCATCGTTCTCAATGGGGAAAAACTGAAAGCATTCCCCTTAAGATAAGGGACAAGACAAGGCTGCCCACTCTCACCACTTCTGTTCAATATAGTACTGGAAGTACTTTCCATAGCAATCAGGGAAGAAAAAGACATTAAGGGCATCCGGTATAGGAAGGTAAGAAGCCAAGTTGTCACTATTTGCAGATGACATGATATTATACCTGGAAAACCCTAAACTCTCTACCAAAAACTCCTAGAAATAATAGATTCTTACAGCAGAGTGGCAGGGTACAAAATCAGTACCCAAAAGCCAATGACCTTCATATATGCAAACAACGAAAAGAAAAGAAAGGGACATTAAAGAAACTATCCCATTGGCAGTTGTGCCACAGAAAATCAAATACCTAGGAATCAGTTTAACAAAGAACATAAAGGATCTCTACAAAGAAAACTACAAATTATTACTTCAGGAAATAAAGGGACCTGAGGAAATGGAGATACATTCCCTGCTCGTGGATTGGAAGGATTAACATTATCAAAATGGTAATACTCCCCAGGGTTTTATGCAGATTCAATGTGGTCCCTATAAAGATACCCATGATGTTCTTCAAAGAAATTTAACGAACACTCCTGAAATTTGTATGGGATAATAAACCCCCATGAATATCTATAGCAACCCTTGGGAAAAAGAAGATGGGAGGTATCACTTTCCTCAACCTAAAGCTCTACTACAGAGCAGTTGTAATTAAGACAATGTGGTATTGGTATAGAGAGAGACCCGTAGACCTATGGAATAGAACTGAATATCCTGAAACACACTCTCAAATATACAAGCACTTAATATTTGATAAAGGAGCAAAAAATATTAAGTGGAACAAAGAAAGGTTCTTCAAAAAACGGTGCTGGGAAAACTGGGCAGCTACATGTAAAAAATCAACTTAGACCTCCTTCTAACGCCAAGCACAAAAGTCGGATCAAAATGGATTATAGATCTCAACATAAGATATGAATCTATAAGGTAAATCAAAGAAAACATAGGAAAAACGGCTCTACGACATCAAAACTAAAAGAATCTTTAATGATGACTCACCACTGACCAAGCAAATGGAAGCAAAGATAAACAAATGGGATTATATAAAATTGAAAAGCTTCTGCACCTCAAAAGAAATGGTTACCAAGTTACAAAGACAATCTACAGAGTGGGAAAGGATATTCACCCAATATCCATCTGACAAGGGGATAATATCCAGGATATATCAGGCAATGGCATCACTTCACAAGAAAAAAAAGCCAACCCCATCAAAAATGTGGAGAAGAATTGGACAGAAGCTTCCAAAAAGAAGAAATTCGAATGGCCAAAAGGCATATGAAAAGGTGCTCTTCATCTTTATTCATCAGGGAGATGCAAATCAAAACAACAATGAGGTAGTCTTGAGCTGCGCAGGAGGAAGAGAGTGGTGTGAGAGTCTATTCATCATGTAGACTTCTTGACATAAGTACACATAACTGCTGCATTCAGAGATGTTCCTTGAGATTGAATGGAGCATTTGGAAGTAGTTTGCTTTTCAGAACATAGTTTTGCTGAGATTCAGCTGTAGACCTATCTTTCCATATTCACGGTCGAAGTTAGCCAGCATTTGTGCCTTTTGGATAATGTTTAGTGATATTAAAACCATCTCTCATGACAATCTTGAGGGTGGCATTGAAGAGTTTTTGTGAAATGGTATCACCCTACTGAACCCCTCTTTTTAAAAAAATATTATACCACCATGAGATATACAATTATAAAGATTTTCATGTTTGGGTTTTGGTCATAGAGTGTTCTGGCACCCATCCAATGTCCCCACCCCTCCACTAGACTGCTTCTATGGCAGGCTTTTTAAATCTCTTCTCTCTCTCTCTCTCTCTCTCTCTCATTCACTTTCACTTCCACAATTTATTTTTTATTGAGGTATAACAGCTTATATTGTTCAATTCTCTATTGTGTGGTTAAGGATCATGGCAGAAATTCCTCCACTAGTGAAGGTATGATTCCAAGGTCTCTACCCTATCCTTCCTCAACTACACTCAGTTTCCAGTTCTTTCCTGGCTTCTGCAGCATTGGCCAGTATTGGTGCTCTTCTCTCTTTGAGATCTTCCTTTATCTCTTTTCTGCACTGTTTTTCGAGCATGTTCGTTAGCTTATTGTTGCCTGGCATTCATGCCTTGCTACATTGGCGAATAAGCTCAAGAGTTTTTTGAAGACAGGCATCCTTCTGTGGTTTTCTCTTCTGTGTGTTCCTCTGACAATCATGGATGTGCTGAACCAGTCAGTTGTATTCTTTGATGTAATCAACCAGAGTCCATCTAAATTTTCTTGGAAGAAAAAAAAGGTTCATAGGTTCAAAATGATTTGCTTATTCCACTCCATGAGAATTTGTTGGACTCTTAAGGAGGTCTAGTAGAGCTGTCCATAATTTATTGATATATATATGATCAGTATATATATATGTATATATAGATGCATTATATATATACACATATATGATCAGCACATCACAAAATCTCAAAAATTGTGTGTTAAGTAGCTTACTTTTTATTTTGGGGTGGTCACACCTAGCAATGCTCAGGTATTACTCCTTTGCAATCAGGATTTACTCCTGGTGGTGCTCAGGGGACCATTTGGGATGCCGGTGATGAAATCCAGTCGGCTGCTTGCAAAGCAAGCATCTAACCACTGTGCTTTTGCTCAGGCCCAACTAACTTACTTTTAATTGATGGCCAAAGTTCCAGTGGCCTTTTTCATAAATTTCTGTGATACCTTTGGCTCTGAAGTAAGGTTAAATAGAGCAAGCTCTTTGCCTGAATTATTTAAAGAGTTGCTGAACCTTGTAAAATTTCTGGAGGCTTTTCAGAGGGATTTAAAGTGGGTGGTCCATATATGCCTGTCCTGTCACTTATATCAGTGTCTGCTAGAGAAGTGTTCTCCTGGCCTTTTCCATCACCAAAAGAAATATGAAAAAACATGGAATAAATATACAGAATATGTAGGCCAAGACAATTGGGATTACTCTCATTCTTTTCGGTTACAAATCAATGCATCGTCTTGAAGTTAGATTGCTGAATTAAAGCATATATTTCCAATTTTTAGTTTCACCAGTTTTCCTCTCAAAATCCTCAAATTCAGTCCTACTTTAATTTCTAGGTAATAGATTAGCTAACATTACCTCTTGAATGGAAGAAACTTAGATTTTTGCCAAGCTAACTTCGTGAACAAGTGTCAAAATTAAGATGTTTGTTTGTTGCAGTTGTAATTTCACATGTAAACCCTAAATATGTTTTAAACAGTAATTGCATTGCAAAGCACTATTTTATACATTAAGCACCTACCACAAGGACAGTCTAAATTGTTTTCTTTTGTCTGTTTCATTTTTTGTTTAACTTTACAATTTCAATCACTCATGGTCATGTATTATATCGATCCATAGTCTCTGCAGTTTCCATTGAAAAAACTGCTTAGTACATAATAGGCACACAAATATCTGTTGAGTGAATGAATTATATTGAATTAAATGATTAAATCTTTACTATTACCATTGATTTTATTTACAACTTAAAATTCTTACAAGCTGTGTTCTATTTCTAATGTCTAAGAACTACCACCTTTTTTCAGAACAATTAGCATTATTTTAAGAAGCTAATGTTTCACATGCCTGTTATTTTAAAAGCAATTCTTTTAAATATGTTTAAAGATTATTCAATAAAAATTATCTTGTGTTCAAGGCAATATTTGAATGACATAAATTGTTCTAATATTCATCTGATTATTATAAAGGAAGAACAATTATGAAGTTGAACATGAGGTCAGAGAGGAAAGACATTTAAAAATACTTAAGATACTCAAAAAGCACTGTTAGGCTTTAACCTCTACTTTTTTAAACTGCTACTTAACAATAAATCACCCCATCCTTTACTCAAATTTTCTATGTCTCTAAATTGTTAGAGGTACCTTTTTTTCTCCTATATCAAGAAATTCATTGTGTAAAAATTTCAGTAAAATAAATCATGCTCAGTTGACTTATAGTCCATATTTTAAATAATCCCTAGTGAAGTAAAATGTATATAGTCTATGTTTTAATTAACTAATCACCATTTAAGAAAAACATGGATTTTAGAATTAAATAAATGTATCACCTAGGTTCTATAAATTAAAAGTGTGTTAAATGATGACTATAATAACCTGACATTCAAGGCATATTTAGTACGATTTCAGCCATATTTCTGGCCCCAAGTGTTAAAATTCTTTAATCACCTATTACTTGTTGCTTATGAGAAGGAAAGGCTGAAAATCTGAAGGGCTCAACTTTGTTTCTTCTTGAATTATTTGTAATCCAAATAATACAGATATTATTAATCCAAATAATACAGAAACATATACAGACTTCAGCTTATTACATCAGACTTTCATTCAAAATCTTTTTGTTCAATTTTTTTTTATTGTAACCAGGACTTACTCCTAGTTACAATAAAAAAATTTTAAACAAAAAAATTGTTAAATCCCTGGCTCTGCACTCAGGGATCTTTCTTGGTGGCACTCGGGGAACTATAAGAATTGAAAATCATTGAACCCAAGTTTACCTTCTATATTATCTCTCCAATCCCCAGAAAAAATTTAAGATGTGGAGGAGGGTAAGAAGATAGGAATTTTCAGACGATAAAAGCAATTATATAGGCATGATATAATATGATGCCAAAATAATGTATTGTATATTTTAAACTTATTGATTGTTATTACTGGCTATTGTTGTTATTACTGACTCTGGTATCTCGGTTCCACCTTCTCCCTGCATTAACATACGCCTCAGAGCCCCGGGCCCTACAAAAAGCAGGATGAGAACGCTATTCAGGTCTCCCAAAGAGGAATCAAAAGAGCTATGCTTGGAATATCAAGCTTCACTCAAGTGAGAGAAAGAATTCAGAGTTCCGACCTCTGTCAACAATCGAGAGTCAGGGATGCTGTCTCATTTACCAAAATGTCGAAAATCAGATAGGCTGGACATGTAAAGCGATTTGGAGATGACTGCTGAACTAGAACCCTTACTGACTGGATCCCTCGGGACGTCTAAAGATCACGTGGCTGCCCACCTACAAGATGGTCAGACTTCTTCATCAAGACCCTGAAGGAATGGTTTGTGGCTCTTGTATTCCTGGAGCAAGCAGATGCCATAGGGCTACATTAGCATGTGATAGGGTCAAATGGAAATGTTACTGGTGCCTGCATGAGCAAATCAATGAATAACGGAATGTCAAGTGATCAAGTGATCAAACTTGTTGATCATAAAACACAAATATTCTTGTTGAGAAATCACTAGAAGAATGTTTGTAACTCTATATGTTGATGCATATTAATTAGATCTATTGGGAGTATTTCACAGTGCACAAATAATTATATTTACATTTGGAACTAAAGTAATGTTTTCATTAATCCTCAGAAAATATTTAAACATTACCAAAAAATAAAAATTGGAGTTTCAAGTATACATAGAAAGATTTAACCATCCTCATCTATGTTTCTTTGCCAATGAACATAGATAAAAAAATGAATGTCCCCCTTCCCCACTCCACGCCAGCCTTGTTGTTCTTGCTCTTTGATATGTGCCAGTCTCTGGAATGGACTCATTGTTGTTTTGATTGCATCTCTCGAGATTAGATATGAGCATTTTTTCATATGTTTTTGGCCATTCAATCTTCTTCCTTGCGAGTCTGTTCATTTCTTCTCCCCTTTTGATGGGGTTGTTTGTTTCTTCTTGTAAAGTTCCCAGGCCGATATACCTGGATAAACCCCTTATCGATGGGTATGGTGAATATTCTTTCCCCATTCTGGACGCTTTGTATCTAGTCACTGTTTCTTTTGAGGTGCAAGCTTTTTAGTTTCTGTAGTCCCTATGCTTATCTTTTCTTCTAGTGCTTGTAGTGATGTCCCTTGAAGAGCCTTAGCTCAGTCGTGGAGGTTTTCCTATATTTTCTTCATGTACTTTATGGACTCAGTCTGTATTGATTCTTTAACCATTGATCTGATTTTTGTGCATGGGTTAGACACAGGTCCAAATTCATTTCGCCCCAGTTCCCAACACCACTTGAAGAGGCTTTCCTACTCCTTCTTTTATTTGTATATCCATGGTGAATAAAATACTTAAAATTAAAAAATGAAAAAGCAAAGTATTGTGTTTAATTAACATATATGAGCCAAGTGAATATATAAAAGCAATTTATGTACTTTAACCAAGATGGGCCTGGCTAATGCAGGAACTGATTACTGAAGGAATATTAATGGAAGAAACTGAGAAGGAAGGGCAGAGAAAAAAAACCTAAATTCAGGGAATGGTGAATGGACATGAGCAAGACAAGCAAATGACATATTCCCTTACCTACAGATGGGTGCAGGATTGGAATACAAGATGTTTTTTTCCGAAGTGATGAAATTTGCCTATAAATGGATGGACATGTAGAGGATCATACTGAGTGAAATTTGCCAGAGGGAAAAGGACAGATATAGAATGACTGCGTTTATTTTCGGGGTATAAAAATAGCATAATACTAATATCCAAGGCCAGGAAATACAGAGATCAGAAGATTTTGTCACTGGTGGAATCAAGTGTGCAGGAGTCAGAGTTTAGGTAAGACAGAGAAGGGAACAGTGTACTATTAATTGTTGGAAATGATAATACCAGCTAAGAACTGAGCATTGAATGTAGGCAAAGGGATATGCTTTATCACCTCTAAATGTATGTATTGCAAGCCACAGTGTGTAAGAGAAGGAAGAGAGAGAGAGAAAGATAGAGAGAGTGAGAGAGAGAAAAGAGGCAAAGTGCTTGCCATAGAGGCAGGCTGTGGGGGAGGAGGGAATCAGGGGACATTGGTGGTGGGAAAAGGGTACTGGTGGAGGGATGGGTGCCAGAACACTGTATAACTGACCCAAAACATGAATATCTTTGTAATTGTATATCTCACAGTGGTGTAATATTTTTTTAGTTTTATTAATGTACCACTGTGAGATATAAAATTACAAAGATATTTATGGTTGGGTTTGTTTTCAGTGTTTTCTAAAAAGTTGCCTTACAACAAAGCTTAGTGTTCTTATCTAATTGAGGGAAACAGGCAATCATACAAAGTTTGTATATCCATTTATTAATTATACAATGTAGAGAAAAATCATTCCAGAATTTCCCCACATAACTTTATTTCTTCATGGCCCAAATGGATACATTCACAACTCAATGGGAATCCACTTAGAAATAGAACATAATTTAGACTTGTCTAATGTACAAAATCTCAACATGGATCTACTGATATTGCATAAGTCAGAGCCTGCTGAATCTTGGCAGGTTGATTGATTGCAATACAACTGACCACACTATTTTCTCAATATTCATGTTTGTGTTGATGTCTGGAAACCTATGACCAAAAATACAAATAATGTATATCTATATGGCATATATTTCTGATGAGCTATGAAACATAAACCCTATGAACTAAGTAGATTATCAGATTAGAGATTCACCAAGTAAAATAGCATGAGGAGGGTAATCACCCACAAACATGGTTGGAGACTCCAAAGGAGGATATTTTCTCCAATGATTTGAAAAGATCTTTCATTTGTACATTGCTTTATAGAATGACACAGAATGACAGCAAGTAGACACTTGCTTTTCCTTGATTTTTTGATCCCTGGTATCATATATGGTCTCCCAAGCCCCCACCAAGGACACAGAATCAGTAAGGAGTCTAGCTGTGGACTCAAAAACAAACAACAGAAAGGCAGTATATCTGGAATTAAAAGATTAGCCTGTATCACAATGATATTTGTAAGTGAAATAGAAAATAGGGTAGCGTTTACCCAAAGAAATCATGTTTATCAACCTGCAATCCTCATATTATATGAATAAGATTATCATCTTTATACACAGGTATACATATATATATATATATATATATATACTTTGGAAGTTGATTTATATAAAAGTATTTTCAGTGTAATAGTAAGATAATACTTTTTCCCATTTCAAATAAGCCCTTTTGTTGAGTTATATGCTCCTCAGTCTACTTGGACTTAAAATTGCCACTTGTTCACATTATTTATGAAAAACATCAATTTGTAATAGAAAAGTGTGAAAATAAAGGTTTTAGATAGTACAGTATATCAAGGTCTATGTCATTTAAAATACATTAAGCCAGAGAGAGAGAGAGAGAGAGAGAGAGAGAGAGAGTTTAACAAGCTAGAGTGAATGTTTTGAATGCAACAGGCCTAAATTGGATTCCTGTTATCATGTGTGTCCTGAAGCACTGTCAGCAGTGATCTCTAAGTAGGCCCTAAGCACAGTTGCCCCCTAAGCACAGTGACCCCATTTATAGTATTTATAATACTATAAATGTTATAGTATTATAGATTCTATTTGCTTAGGAAGATTACAAGATTGAGAGCTCCATTATATTACTTGATGAAGATTATGTCAAGGGAGGGGTTGATCTTGAGAATTGCAGGCTCAGTCTTGAATTTATTCCTCTAAAAGCTACATGTAAAGATATTTTCCTATCCTTAATCAGAGATATATACTTGCTTACAAAAACTACACAGACAAATCTGCATGCATAAAAATATATTGTGCAATGTCTAGAAGAATAACCTAGCTCTCCCTCATCTGACACACCCAGAAGAGGGATCCGCCCACAGAATATCTGCCCTTATCCAAAAGGGAGTTAATTCCGTTCTCCTACCAATTCCATTTGCTTTGTTTCCTGCCCTCAATTTCTCCATTTGTCCCACCTGTTTGGGTTCTGCCCACCTTGGAGGCCTTGCTTGTGCTTTACTCCTCTGACCTTCCACTCCCAAAACTTGATCTTCCCTTTTCCCTTGACAATACTCATGATTTTACCTTCTCCCTGGCCTCTGGATCCCGAGTGCTCCTGACAGTTGTGACGCCATCACACCCCAGGACACCAAGTGCTGGGTAGCTAAGCTAGCTCTGAACCCCAGTTTTGTCCAGAAAGTAATTTGCTAAAGAAAAATAAACTCCATCTCCAGGTGACCTATTCTCAACTCCTGATTTCATGTGCTGATATGTTTGTGTTGTTTAGCAAAGTCTCACGGAAAATGTTATCTAAATGTCACTGCTATCTCTGAGGCTTCTTGACTTAAATTTAAGCCTTAAACCGAGACTGGAGCTGAGAATTCAGGCTAGTTTCACCTATACATTTCCTTAGTGGGAGATACATGATTTAGTTTTACTAGCAACTCAAAATGGGAAAATGTTCAATAAATGAAAATACTAATTTCCGTAACTAAATACGATGTGAATGCTATATTTTAGGGATTTCTTGTTTTTGTTTTTTGTTTTGATTTTGGATCACACAGGATGACTGACTCGGGTGTTACTTGCAGTGGTGCTCCATGGACCATACAGAATCAAGTATCAAACCTGGGCCTCCCATATATCCCAGTCCTTTGCACTATATTCCTTATAATTCCCTATTTTAGTGTTGCTGGGTTTTTTTCCCACAATCCTCAGGGAGTTTTTCATGTGCATGTGTATATGTGTTTTATGTATTCCTATGTGCGTATATATTAGTGTGTGTGCTTGTGACTTCTGAAAGAGTATCAAAGTAGATACAAGACAATAGAGGAGATGGAGGAGGAAAATGATAGAATCTCATGGTGAATGCAAAGTTTGAGCTAAGTGAATTCTGTGAAAAGCAATCCAGACCCTGACTTCAGGCCCAAGTAGGTAGCCCAAAAGAAGATAGACTATGCAATTTTTCAGGATACCAGGAAGACACTATAGCCTTGAAATAAAATGAAGACAGGTGATAGTGTTTGTCATCAACTCAGAGGTTAGGGTCTTCATACAGAAACTGAAACGATGAAAGGATTGTTACATGAGGTAGAATTTTAGAAGTAGCATATCAATATCAGGATGCATCAGAAAAAGAGAGGGGAATAAATAACCCACCTTTTAAAAGTTTATTAAGTGTTATTCTTTTGTCAGTGGTTCCATTGACCGAGTGACTCAAGAAAGTATGGGACTAAGTTACCAGATTGATGGGCCTCTGCCAGGGAACAGAAAATGGAGCAGAGGTCAAACAGGCAAACAAAACATACCCAATTTCCGAGGGTACCACCTAGAACCTGCTAGAAGAATTTTAACATCGTGCTGATGCATTTATGTGTATCAACATCTTATTACTAATTATAACATGGAAACTAGCACACATACCAGGATCACATATAAAGTAGCACAAGGCAAAACAATTGTATCCGTCAATTCTTAAAGTAGGAAGATATTGAGATTTTGATCTTTTTCCTTTTTTGCTTTTTAAAGGGAACTGCTGGGTCACATCCAGCAGTGTTCCAGGATTATACCTATCTCTGTGCTCGGGGAACACACTCTTGGGATAGTTCAGGAAAGCATATTTATCTAGTACCTGGAATCAAACCATGGTTGATTATGAGCAAGGCTTGGTGTCTTAAACTGTGTACTCTCTTTCTGGTCACCTTTCCCTGATTATTAACCAAACATAATCAATGAAATACATAGACTGAATGATGAATTTACTTATTACATGTCTCTCTTTTGTTTTAGAAAAGCTCCCTAGGAACTATTGAAAATGAACCTCTAAAATTACATTTTCTTTTTGAAAAGGTGAGGTTCTTTTACTCAAAATTAGCTCTAAACTAGTGTATCTACTTCAAACATTCATCATGATTTAATGTCAACTGATAGATGAAACTAGAAATATCAAATAAGAATAATAGTCAAATATCAAATAAGAATAATATTAATCACAATTAATATTACCTTAATATTAATTGGGAACTGCTTAGCCCATGAGCTTATTTCTCCATGGGCTTTGAATTCTTTTTCTCATTTCAATTCTCAATTGTATTTAATTAACTATTGAAGGCTTAGACTGCTGTCCCTATTTTACACATGTGGCAATTTTTATGTATGGAAATGTTCTATGTGTGTAAGTGTGTGGGAAGCAGATACAGACATTCTGATTTAATCTTATTGAAGACTATGGAAATGAACTCAATATGTGTTGGCTTGAGTTTTCTAAATAAAAGGAACTTGGAACATCTTTTAATGTTTTTTGAGTTTATATGTAAAGTAGGAAGAGCAAACAAGAAAATAAAATGAGCACAACAGGGGAAGAAATATACATAAAATAGGACAACTGCTCTTTATAGATGATAGGGATTTGGAGGAACTAAATACTTGATTCACCAATGGATTGATAAATTATAAAATTAGTGATTAAATATAAGAAACACTGAAATTATAAGTACACTGATTTTTGCTATATTCCAAATTTAAGCTATCAAAGCTATACTGCTGATTGATGATTTATGATCTCCTCAACCATGTATTCTCACCACTGTTTTTATGGTCTGATATAAATTAATGCCAGACCACATGTGTAGAAAAAAAATGTTAAAACTTCCAAAGCTAAAATGGTACTTTTCAGGTGATTTTGGGTTCGCCACAAAAAAACTTTACATAACTTTAGTCTTCAAGTACCTTAACTAAAATGAAAATATTGGAATTAGGGGCCAGAGCAATAGCACAGCAGGTAGCGCATTTTTTCTTGCATGTGGTCGACCCAGGTTTGATCCTCCTCGGCATCCTATATGGTTCCCTGAGCACTATCAGAAGTAATTCCTAAGTGAAGAGCCAGGAGTAACCCCTGAGCATCGCCAGGTGTGACCCAAAAAGCAAAAAAAAGGGAAATATTGGAATTAGATGACAATGAGATATGTTTATGCAATTTTTTAGTAATGAAATTTACTTGTTTTGAAAGTAAACCAAGATTGTTTCATTACCACTTACAATCAAGTGCACAAAACAGCTTGCTATATTTAAACGTAATGTAGTCTGTATTATTCAACAATGTTTGTTTTGCTCAGCCCCCAAAGACTATTCGTCTTAATCATCTTTCTATTTCTTAATGTCAAGATAAAACCCCAAAGCATGCCTTACCTACAGTTCCAGTTATATTTTTCTCTCCCTTTTTTGTGTTTTCAACGCTTTTCAGTATCTCTTTCTTAAATATCATCATACGCATATCTTCCTAGTTGTAAGAAAATTGTAAAACTCATTTCTCCACTGGACTAGGATTTCATCAGTAGATTTTTGTCTAATCCTCTTAACTATCCCTGAAGTCTTGCTCGAAAAAGTCTGATGAACTAAATTGGTTTATAGATGTCTTCATTTATACATCACAGTTTGTGATATCAGTCTTCAAAGATAGCCCAGACCATTTTTGCCTTCTAGTATACTGCATTTGTAAATAGTTACTCTCATACTGAGTGAAGATTGACCTGTGGGCCAGCAGAATACAGTGAAAAGAGTAAGATGGGTGACTTATTAGACAGATCTAAAAAGCCTTTCTTCAGCTTCTGCTTGTTCTTTTGATCTCTCACTCTGGAGGAACCCAGACGCAAAAGCATGAGGTCATTTGTACAAACATAAGGGGAAAAGAGCAAAACCTCTTGTCCTTAGCCAACACAAAATTATCTGCCATGTGAGTGCTACATGGGAAGCCATACCCCATCCTCCAAATTTTTTGTAGCCAATACCTGACTATAATCTCACAAAAGCTTGAAACCTCTTTTCTAGCCAGGCCTTTTCCAAATTTTCAAATTTAGAGCTAATGAATGACTGCTGTTACTTTTAACTACCAAAATTTGGGTTGTTTATTATGTCACCAGGGTAACTAATACAGATTTTCTTCATTTACCTTTTTCCACAGTAATGTTGAATAGAGTATAATAAGTCTATTGCTGAAACTGTGCCTGGCCTTAACATTGGCTTTAATAACATATCACTAAAAGGATGTTACTACGGTTATTGTTTAATATTGGCCCCTTAAAATGTCATTGTTATATAATAATTTGATATGCCAAATACAAGTAACAATTATAGACCTCATTCCAGAATGGATTGAGGCTCTTTATATTCCTGGAGCAAGCAGATGCCCTTGGGCTCTACTAGCATGAGACAGGACATATGGAGATGTTACTGGGGCCTGCTCGAGCAAATCGATGATGAATGGGAAGACAGTGATATAATAATTAAAATTGTCAAATTAATTATAAGTCAGTGGAAAAAGAAAACTATGAAAATATAAGTATACTATCAAAATACTGGGATTTCATGCTTGTGTGGGGGCCAGTGGTGTTCAGGGCTTCCTTCTGTCTCTGTACTCAGGGATGACTCTTCAAGATTTGGGACCAATAAACCAAGGTTGGGCACGTGCAAGGCAAGTGTTTTAGTATCCATAATTGGTATCTTCTTAGTCCTAAAACGCTACTCTTTGATATCAGTACTTATAACAATTATCATCTTTTTAAAATTTTGTATACACATGGTATAAATAGAATTATCT
Source organism: Cryptotis parvus (assembly GCA_021461705.1). Taxonomy (NCBI): domain Eukaryota; kingdom Metazoa; phylum Chordata; class Mammalia; order Eulipotyphla; family Soricidae; genus Cryptotis; species Cryptotis parvus. The sequence continues at coordinate 31,370 of JAJIBD010031250.1, forward strand.
GCAGTTGAGTGATGAGGAAACAGAGTCTTAGAATAACAATAAAACCCCAGTATATTCCAAGGGAATCACAGGTGAAAATTGCAAAAGTGAGATAGCATTGTATAAGACTAGAGTCACCTAATAAGATTAAAAAGACCTGCAGGAAGAAAGGATGCTGGAGGAAGACCCAGGTAAAAAAACATTTAAGAAAGATTGACTTTAAAGCAATTAAGTTTTTCATGATCTCATAATTCTCAGTATTCTGGGACCTATTTCTCTGTGAGATCTGCTTAATCAGTAAATGCAAGCACAAATCTTTTAATTTCCTCATCTGAACAGTAGGTAAATAATACCTTTCAAGGTTACTGTGATAATTAAATAATATAAAACTATAACGTTAGTTACACAATGACTGATAATGCATAAACAACAAAAAAGTCATTTTCTCTTCCTTCCCTTCATAAAATACCAGGATATTTCTTTGTGACTGACTCAAGTTTATAGAATGCAGATTAATGAGAAGAGTTATTAACAGTAGCAGAACTGAAGGGGGAATTGACGAAATGTTTCTTCTCACAAAGGGCTCTTGGTGTCCTCTAGCGTCATAACACTAGAGCAGCTTTTCTTGTTTTCTGTGGAAGAACTATTTCAACTTCTTTTTGCCTTTCTCAAACTCCAAATGGGTGTCTAATAAAAGTAATGTATTGGTATTTATTAGCACAATGGAGATTACAAAGTTATTTCCTTCCTCGGTATGTAAGAGAGTAAATGGAATGGCTACAGCCATGAATTCCACTAAGATATAAGAACTGAAAATATGGCATCAAACCCCTAGTTATTAGTACATATGTTTGTTTCTGATTGCCTCTATCTTTTGAAAAAGTTCGTAACACAATTGGAGGTCAGTTTTACAGAATTGAGTATTAATAGTTATTTTTTTAAATTTTTATTATAACACCGTGAGATATATAATTACAAAGATATTCATAATTGGGTCTCAGTCAACATGTTCCAGCGCCCATCCCTTCACCAGTGCCCCATTCCCACCACCAATGTCCCCACATTCCCTCTCTCCCAGCTCTACAGCAGGCAGAGTATTAAGAGTTATTTTATCTATAAACATATTTCATCTGTACTTAAAATAAATGCACAATCCTTACAAAGAGAGAGATAAATTTCACCACATCAGTCTGACAATACCCTTACTTCGGAGGGTTGGACAGAAAAAAAGATTATTTTCTTGAATATGTATCTTTTTTAAAAGTTTTAACATTTTTGTAGTAGTTTGCAATGACTTATTTAATTCATTTTATTAGCTGCTTTCATAGAATAAGTGATATGTTGACTGAAACTGACCTTCCATGTAGCTTTGACATAAATGGCTCAAGGTCTTAACTGTAATTTGATCTGACACTACCCCTCCTCCCAACCTCTGAGCTAAGCAGTAAGAACAGCAATGCCAAGTTATGGTAAACCTCAGGAGCTTTCAAGGAAGCAGTATGGGTCTAATTGGGAAGAAGCTTAGCAAATAGACCACAGCTATTTCTTTGTAAAAGGTCCAGTTGTATACTAGGAAATTGTGCCTATGAGAATTGCCTTGCTAAATGAAACCAGAGGGATGGGGCCCATGGTTGTCTGTTCTTGAATCACAGACTAAGGGGCATTGGCCTGAATTCAATAAGGATATCTGTTTTTCTTTTCAAAACTATGGTTGGCTATTGGCACCAACACACATATGTATTTGCTCTGTAAGTTTCTATTCAGGTGAACACTATAGATCTTAATGAATAGAGAGATAGAAGACTGTAAAAAAGAAACCTTTTGAAAAGGTTAAATACCCAAAGTTACCTAATGTCTTTTTAGCCATGTAGATTTAAAAAAAAATATTTGAGGCATAGTGATTTATAGTGTTCTTACCGGTAGGGTTTCCTACACATTCCAATACCACTGCTTTCTCCACCATTGTTTAGGGTCCCCTTTTTGTCCACATTCTCTCCTTAACCCTTAGTAAGATCAGTTCTAAAGAGCAGTTCTCAGACTTGGTTGCTTTTGAAACATAGAAGATGGATAGATAGATAGATGATAGATAGATAGATGATAGATAGATAGATAGATAGATAGATAGATAGATAGATAGATAGATAGATAGATAGATAGATAGATAGAATTTTAATGATATATTTGACATTAATATATCCAATCATATGTTTAATATTAATATTTACTAAAGATATATATAATATGTTATATATAATGTGGATGTTATATATACGTATATATATATTTATAAAATGTAACTGACCACAGTTCAACCCCAAACATTTTATCACGATTTCCCCATGAATCTTCAGTAGTGATCACTGTGCACAGAGTAAAAAAAAAAATAGAAGTTTCCCTTCAACTCAGTTGCAAATCTCATGAGACAAGGAACCATATTAACTTGGGCAAGAGACATATATGGGTTAAGGCACTTGCTTTGCATGCAGAGAACCCTGGTTCAAATCCCAGCACCTCCTATAGTCCCCTAAGCAACAGGAGATCACTACTGAGAATAGAGCCAGAATATCACCATGAGCAATACTGGTAAGGACCCAGACAAAACTGAATAGATTTAAAAGAATATTGTAAAATATATTCATTTTTCAGTGAAATTTGCTTGAGTACTCTTCTTATTATTGTAGTTTTTAATTTTATTATATCACAGTGAAATATACAATTACAAGGATGTTCAGGATTGGGTCTTAGTCATACAATGTTCCAGCACCCACTCTCCAGTGCACATTTCCAGTGTTATTTTAAGAAATGAGCTAGGGTGCGTAGGAAAGAGGTTTCCCTTTCCTATGTGTCATGTGTTTGCTGCTCCTTCACCATTTTCTGTGGCCCGCTGTCAATGAAAGACTCATTTTCCTCTAAAAGGTAAGTTCTTGTCATCTTAACAATGCCCTGGAGTCTCTGACAAGTAGATTGGTGCTGTGTGCTTGATTCCGTGCCTATCCTTTCATCTTTGGCTCCACATCCCAATTTCTTAATTTGCTTGCATTCAACACTTTTTCTGTCTCTGATCTCTGAATTCCAGTCCTTTTCTTTCTTTTCTTTTTTTTCCTTGAATGTCTCTAACCTAAGTTTGCTCAAAATCATTGCTCAAACATTGTACTGACTTGTTTCTTGGTAACTAAGCTGCACTTACCTTATGTTCTGATTCATTGCATAAACTGTAATAAAGTATATTATTTATGGTTTTGTATGTGATTGTATGCTATAAGTACATTATTGTATGTTTCTAAAGATTAGCATAGGAAGCAATTTCATCTTACCTGATCTTTGGTGCTAAAGGTTTGTTTAGACATCTTTTAATTTGAGTCTATGTAACTTTGCAACTATTTAACCTTATAAAACATCGGGGCCGGAGCAATAGTCCAGCAGGTAGGGCTTGCACGTGGCTGGCCCAGCCGGCCTCGGTTCGATCCCCAGCATCCCGTATGTTCCCCGAACACCGCCAGGAGTGATTCCTGAGTGCAGAGCCAGGAGAAACCCCTGAGCAATGCCGGGTGTGACCCAAAAAGAAATAAAAACCACTACATCACTTGTCACTTGTCTTCCTGTTGTTCACCGATTTGCTCAAGCAGGTGCAGTAATGTCTCCATTTGTTGACAATGAGGTCCATTATTGTTACTGTTTTTGGCATGTTAAATATACCCAGGTAGCTTGCCAGGCTCTGCCATGGCCTCACTTATCCCAGGGAACTCTGTCTTTTTCTATGTCAGATCATCAACCATTCAGGGCCCACATACCAGAGCTTTGGGTGTAGACAAGCCTGTCTCCTGTCTGCCACCTGCCGACACAGCAGGGCACCACAGCCACACCTGCAACACCTCAAGGGCAGGAAAACACCTACATATCTTTTATAAATGCCAGCTGATTGGTAATTTACTCCAATCTTCCTGTATCTTCCTTCTCATGTTGAAAATAATCCAAGAGCAAAGAATTATCAGTCACTGAAACTTTTTGGATTCTTAGTGATATTGAGCCTGGGAGAGACGTAAAAATTGCTTTATGCTGAACAAATTTGTAGTACTTAAATTTCTGAGCAAAAACTGATACTTGCTTCATTAAATGCTTCAGAAATGTGTTAATTTTCTAGTCAATATTGTTCAAATTCATACCTAAAATACCAAGCCCTTATCTCTATTGAACTGAATACATTATATGCTAGCTAGCAATATTGGGCAGTTTCATAGGTAAAATATCAAGCTTGTTGGTTCTATGGAATTGTAATACATTCTATGCTATCCTTTAAATTCTATTTTCCAAAAGGCAATAAGTGAATGGATACCAATAACTTGGTTATTTTGTTTCATTTTTAGCTATGGAGATTTTATTACATGTCATAAAGGATGAGAAGGAAGTAGCTCATATTCTAATATTTATCTTCATAGGTCTTATTTTTCTACATTAAATGTTGAAATTTTCCATTTTCTGGATCTGTCAGTTGTTTCATTGCATATGTGATCCAAAAATTAAACATCAATAGAGTTTTATCTGTTTTATATACACATCTTTGTACACACTTTTTCAGGATGCTGCAATTTAATTTGTGATTTATATTGGAAAGAGGCTTTAGGGGTTTGGTTTATTTCATTATTCATTCACAATTGCATTTCATCCTCTTAGCGATTTCTGTGGTAATTGTGTTTTGATGAGAAGACATTGCCCAATGTAGCATTGTCACAATAACTATGAGATAAAACCCAGTGGGCCCAGATAACTTTTGATGAGTCCTTGTTTCTGAGGCATATAAAAAGGATAAAATGAAAATAAAAGTGGTAAGCATCATTTTGAATTTCAAATAGTTTGGATTTAGAGCAGATTGAAGCTTTAAATAAGTACATCAATAACATGGTAAACTTGCAGCTGATTTTATTTGATAAATTAATTGATTGTAAAACTTAGAACACTTCTCTAAAAATCAGTTGCTATTGTTAGTACAATGAAAAGTGCTGTAAATTTGGTGGACTCTTTGGATTCTCTATAACTGCAGATACATCAATATGTATATGCCCCTAAGTTTATGTTTACATGAACACACGTGTATACATACAAATATATTTATAGATCACTTGATCACTTGAATCCCATATTCATCGATTTGCTAAAATGGGCAACAGTAACATTTCCATTGGACCCTATCACGTGCCAATGTAGCCCAATGGCATCTGGTTGATTCAGGAATATGAAAAGCCTCAAACCATTCCTTCAGGGTCTTGACAAAGAAGTCTGATCATCTTGTAGGTGGGTAGCCATGTGGTCTTTTGACATCCTGTGGGATCCAGTGTAACGGCTCTAGTCCAGCGGTTGTCTCCAAATCGCATTACATATCCAGCCCATCTGATTTTTGATGCCTTGACAAACGAGACAGCTTCCCTGATTCTGGAATATTTATAGATATGACTATGGAAATATATGTATACTGTCTTTTACCTAAATTATTTCCTGATGTTTGCATGTGTGTAGTAAATTTCTCATTCTGTGGAAACAGATCTTATTTCAACTAAAATATCAAATGTTTTAAGGCAAAGAAGATTTTCATCTTTCTAAAAAAATAAAACATCCTTACAATATATTTTTTCATAAAGAGAAGTAAAGAAAACCTCTCGTGAAAGTAAAAGCAAGGCACTCACTGTTCAGGAGAAAAGAAAATTAATTTCATATATCTTTTGATCTTATGGTTGATTAAGCATCAACTCCAATTTTTAACTACTTCCTATATCTGTACTTTTTCTATTGTTTCAATGTGGGAAAATAGCATGTCCTAATTCCTTGACTTGTTTTGGTTGATTTTGTGTTAGTTCTACGGTTAGGCTTCCAGAGTCTTTATGGATACTTGTTCTTACTTTTAAAATTGTGTTATTACCATAAGGCTATTTTAGGTTCCTTGTTAGCCCAATGAAGATGACAGACATATATAGGAAAGAAATTAAATACAACACTGTAATTTCCCAACATGAGCTATGAAAGATGTCGTGTTACCCACATGTAAAATGTTACTCAATTTTATGTTGAATAAACATATACATACACACATCTGTAAAATGTTTGCCCTTATATATTTTCAACATAAAGACTGAACTTACTGAAATTTTAAACTTTTAAGAGAAATTTCATGGCATCATAAAACCTTACTTGTATTTTACTTTTAAGATTTTCAAAGCATTCCATCTTTATGATCCCATTTCTTCCTTAGATCATCCATTTGAGATAACTGACATAATCTGAATTTTACTTGTGGGCCTTGGTTGTGGGTTGGGCCATATTATTCTGCAAAAAAAGAGATTTATCTGAACAAAAGCTAGTATATGAAAACAGGAGGAACATGACTGAATAGAAAGATCAGAATATGTGTAAGGAAATATGAGCAACCTTTATCCCCTTTTCAGGGATCATAATCCAATCATGATGGTGGAGGATAGCATCCAACATGTGTGAAGGAGCGTAGAATAATGATGGGAGTCTTAAGCATTCGTACTGGCGTTCTGGTGTTATTGTATTTGATAAAGGAGCAAGTTTTGTTTGTTTGCTTATTACTATACCTCTTGCTTTCAAAAATATGTATATGACAAAAAAAATAAACAAGCACCAGTTCTAACTCTATTTCAGTCCACCAAGTGGGTATTGACTGAATTCAAGGCAATAAATAAATAAATAAATAAATAAATGTAAAAAAATGAGAGATCAAGACCATTGAAAGAAGAATTAATGGAAATATTCTGCATAAGTTCAGTTGGATAAAGAGTCTGAAAAATCATTGAAGACTAAAACTCAAGAAAAGAAGTCAATAAAATTAGTCTAACACAAGACTATTGTCATGGTAATGATGCCACAATTCAACAAAAAGCCAATACACAACAAGAACTGAAACTTGATGCTCTCTCTAAGCAGTAGAAACCACTTTTTATGTTGGGTTTGTGAGTTACTGATTCAACAGAGCTGGAACTACAAGGGCTTGACAGGAATTTAGATATGTAGGACATATTCTATTAGAGGCACTGGTAAAGATATAACATTTATAGTGATAAAATTTTCAAGTAATTAATTCCTTAGAAACCTCCAATTTAAAATCCTTTATTTCAAATATGATAAAGATTCTGAGTGAGTCTGTTTTATTAATAATCAAGATCAGCACAAATATGCTCAAAATACCAACAGTTATTTTTTAATACCAAATACTCTAGTTTTGGTGGGTGGAAGAGGTGATCGCAGTCTTCTGGAATATATTAAAAAGTTATCAAGGAGCCAAAGTGGGTCAGTACAGTGGGAAAGCATTTGCCTTTCATGTGGCCAACACAGGTTCAATTTCTGGTATACCATATGGTCCCCTAAGCACCACCAGAAGTGATCCCTGACTGCTGATCCAGGAGAAGGCTCTGAATACCACTAGGTGTGGCCAAACAATTATTGAGTATAAATATAATTCTCCCTGCCCCTCGAGGTGTTGCAGGTGTGGCTGCAGTGCCTTGCTGCATCAAAAGGTGGCAAACAGGAGACAGGCTTGTCTACACCCAGGGCTCTACCCTGTGGGCCCTGGTTGGTTGATGGTCTGACATAGAAAAGACTGGACTCCCTGGGATGAATCCAGAGCCAACGCAGAGCCTGGCAAGCTCCCGTGCTGTATTCTATATGCCAAAAACAGTAACAATAATGGACCCCATTCCCAATGAATGAAGACATTACTGGCACCCACTCCAGTAAATCGATGATCAATGGGAAGACAAATGATACAAATATAATTCTCAATTTTCTTTGTATAATATCACATTATTGGAATAACAGTACTTCTCTACTCCATAACAAACATACATACCGAAAGCATTAGTTGTTTTTCTATCTTGAATATCATATATCATTCTACTTTTACATTATACTATTATACCATTTTATGCTTTATAAAAGATGTGATTGTTTGGATGGCTGATGAATAGGACAATTTATTGATTTATCAATAGATGATAGATAGTTCTGATTTTTAAGTCCTTTGAACAGACCAAATATCCCAAAATTGTATGAGACTTGCACATTCTACATTTTTTGCCCCGCCATTTACTACTTCTCTAAGAAATGGCATCTTATTTTATTTAGCCAGGAGACCACTTACTTTTTAGTTTATTTATGGTTTTGGGGTCACAACTGGTGGTATCAGGACTTGTTCTTGGCTCTGCATTCAAGCATCATTCTGATGGGCTCAGAGAACAGGGTGTAGTGCTGGGAATTGAAGGCTGGTCAGTGGTGTCCAAGGCAAGTGCCCTGTCTGCTGTGCTACTGTTATGGCTCTAGAGTTTATTCTTGAACATGATTATTTATTGCCTGAAATAGTTTGATTAGATATGAACTATCCTCTGAGTCCCAATAATTTATTGGAACAGGTACTGGGAAAGTAGACAGGAAACAGACATTTAGACTATAAACCTTTCCTAACCAACTGAATGTTGGAGCGCTCAATTTAACTTCACCTTTTTTATGAAATTTTACCATTCATTACATCCCTGTTCTGGACACCACAAGTATAATAGTGAATTAAATAAGGTTATGAACATGAAAAACATTTTGACATTGAATTAGATTTCCATTCCTGTGCCAACTGGCACTCTTGCTCAACACATTTATCATTCCAGTTTCATGAACCTTCCCAATTTGATTGGGTTAAAACAAGGTCAAAGAAGACAAGGACTCATTTCTGGAAGTTGAGTTTAGTTTGTTATTTAAGCAAAGTATGATTACTGCTCTTGCTAAATGTACAGTTCGGGGAGAAGAACATTTTTCATGTGCATAGTTTATATTAATTCCTGTCCATAAACTGGTACAGTTATGTTAATTCTGTGATATTTTCCCTCCAGTGCTTTGCAGCAGCATAATAAAGTGACTTCTACTAAATAAACAGGCCTGTGTACAATAACTGATATGTAAATGAACTTATGCAGGAGATATTTTGGTGTTGCAAACCAAATTAACTAGCTGAAATTCCATTAACTTCAAGGCTCGGATGGATATTTAGGATAATGTCTGAGTTACAAATATAAAAGTTATGGTGGAATTTTATTTGGCACATGTATTGAATTTCTACCTTGGGTATGTTTAAAAAATCAATATGATAATAATCACATAAAAGTGAAAACAACAGAACATTTTATCCATGATCAGAAAGCCATGAATAAAAAGTCCAGCTACTCAAGAGAAATGGAAGATATATAATTGCCATCGGTAATTTGCATTACTCTGTGACATCTTGTATTCTGTGGCAAATTGTGCTGTAACCGATATAGATTAACATCATTAATGATTGTGATTTGTGGCATTAAAGTAGGACTATGAGGATTCCTCTTTGACTGGAACCATCTCCTCCTGCATTATATGCACATTCTCTAGCCTATATCCCGAACTCTTGACTCCCACACTTTCTTCACTACTTACTTTTATTCTCTCTTGACAACCATCATTTTACCATGCTCTGCCATCTGCCTGCAGATATTTGAGTGATAAAAATTTGCATTTGATAAAGAGAAAACTACAGATAGAGCAAAGATATAGAATATGTAGTTTTACTAGTACTGCCAAGGAGACTAACAGAATCACTTAATAAATCAATTAATGAAGAACATATTTGCTGACATCATATAAATTCCTATGGGGATATGATCTGCAGAGTGCTATGAGAAAAGCTAGAAAAGTATAATTATGAGTTTCTCACTCATAATCCAGGAAGCTTATAATCCAGTAGGAAGGATAGCAATCATGTAATATATCATCATCAACCTCTTAAATATGGTTCTTCGTTCCCTAGGTTTGTTAAAATATCTAACTATTATTAAGCACTTGCTATGTGCTTAGGTTTGTATAGGGGGCATTACTTGAGCGGCAGCATTTTGAAGAAGGTTAAAGCGTAACACCCATTTAATGGATATGAACACTAAGGCTTAATGAAGTTAACTAAAATTGTTCAAGGTATTGTAACTACAAAGGGATAGCTGCAGCTTTTTATAATCAAGCTCAGATTCTGAATTGCCCCCTTGACTTTGTAATATTTATGAAGAGGGGTAACTTTTCCATCCAGAAAGTCTTAGAAATAAAAAAAAATTTATCTTACTTATGTCATCCTTAACTCCAGAAAGTTGTTACAGTATGTATATATCGGTATATATGCATATATTGTGTATATTGTATAGTATGTATATGTCATATGCATATGAATATACATATATGCATTACATATATTAATATATTATATGTATAGTCAACTCTACTGACTAGTAGCTCCATATTTAATGCATCATGACACGTAAAAGGATCAGATAAACTACTAAGCAGTAAAAAATACTTCACTAATAAACCAGGATGCAAGTAAGCAGGAGATTTTTTCTTATCTGAAGTAACATTATTTGATATATTAATAGGATGCTTTGCAGGAAGCATAAAGGTATGTTGCTGGGAGATTATTTTATAAAAACATCAAATAACATTTGATGATTACTGAAAATTTAATAAGAAGACTCACATTTAATGTCATTTATATTCTAGTCTGATCAGTTAGAGAATGGGCTGTTTTCAAAGCTGAAAGGGAATACTGTGTTCAATAATGTCTCCTAAAATTCTACGTAGTATCTCAAAATGTCAACTTACTAGAAATGATTTTTTGCAAATGTAACTGGTTAAAAGAGCCCTACTAGATCATAGTGGGCCCTAAATTCAATGACTAAAGAGACTGAAAGCTGTAAAAAATTCGGTCTGTGTGTATAGAAATGCCCAAGAACGGGGCATAGACATTAAAATTCCTGGGCACAGTTTCAAACCTACAGATCATGTCTGTGAGGAGGACTAAGAAGCAGCATTTTTGCTTTCAGATTTTATGCTTGCTTAAGTTTTAATACGATGACTTTGGATAATAGATCTACAATTTCTACCTTTCCTATTGTTTAAATCACATAAGATAGCATAATATAGAATAATCTTACTTGTGCTAATAATTTACTATAGATGTGCAAAGAGGTAGAGGCCGTTGTGAATTAGATAAGTTAGAGGCCATTGTGTTATAGATAAGAGTGTTAAAAATTCACAAAATTTTCTTTCTTCCAACTTTAGCATATGCTAAATAACACCTTGACACATGGCTAATTGCTGCTGGCTTGGAGAGAAAATACATAGACTTCTGTTTGACTGGTATTTATGGGAAACTAATGAGCTTATAGCAAGATCTTCACCATTGAAAGCAAACAATGTAATTTCCTATAAACCAGAACTTTTCTTTACCCTTTATTTTTGAAAGATGACAGATACACGTAGTGTTACTCTGGATTTTCTTCTAGTTCACAGCTCAGGTATCACTTCTGGTGCTGCTAAGGATTTCATATGTCATGCGGGTGACGAAACCTGGGCCAGTCATGTGGAAGACAAGTGATTTACCTCCTGTGAAATCTCTCCAACCCAAACCTGGATTTTCTTATAGCGTAATGGGAAACTCAACAATCAGTTTGTATGTTTAACCTTGCTCAGAGTGATAGTGACTGTTATTCAATATAGACTACATGAAAATTACTTTATACATATCATCCCTTAAATACTCCAGACAATCTCATACTATTAACATATTTTTAATTTTATAGACTAAATACTGAGATTTGAAGAACTAGGCAATTCATTGAAGTGGCAAAGTACCCAATTCTATAGGCAAAATCTAGAATGGTCTGATCTTGAGTCAGTCTATACTTTCTTATTCTACCACAAGTTCAAGAATAGAATACCTTCCTCGTTAAAGCCACGTTGTTTCTTGAAAATGAAGCTTTTTCATACAGACTAGAAACTCCAGAAGGTACAGTAGATGAGGCTTCTTTTGAAGCTCCAATTTTCTTGCCTATATTTAAGGAAATGTGTGTTTTTACACTAAAATAGTCAAATGTATAAACTCAAGTAAAATTTTTTAATTGATTTAGTTTTATGATAAAAAAGGTAACTTCAAATTTACAACACACTGCTGTATGCCTATTTTCACACAATTATAGATTGCCAGGAGAATAATTGTGAACTCCTAGGATGTCCATAATTTCCCAGTTAATAAAGTTAATGTAGTTATTTTCTTTTAGAGGCACACCGTATTTTGCTCTGGACTCATTCCTGGCTCTGTCTCAGGGATCACTCCTGTGGTGCTTGAGGGACCATATGTGGTGGCTAACCATAGAGACTGATCAAAACGGGAGAAAGCAGCCTGTGAGGCAGGAGCAGTTGGTCTTCTCAACTGTACTATCTATCTATCTTGTAGCTTTTCATCTTAAGTTATGATACATATGCTTTGGTATAACTGAAACATTAAAATAAATGAATATTTAATTTAAAAACAGTAGCTGCAATAAGGAAACTTCAATTGTCCAGAACTTCTTATTCTGTCATCAATTAAAATGATGGAAAATCACCATTTGTACCTCTCAGAACTAATAGTTAAATGTATAAAATCATCTCATGGTTCTCATTGATTTTCCTCATGTTATTTTGCCTAGGGATGCCATGGGCTTTTGTTAATTTTCTTTATCAGTCTATTTCAATTGCTTGTTACATTAGCTGGTCCACATCAAGTATATTTTACTAAATAAAGAAGTTTATATACCTGTATTTTTACATGATATAGCTATGATTTCCTTTTTATCTGAATGCTCTGATTTTATTCCTACATTTTCCCAATGGGTGACAAGGAGATTTCCCTTTTTAGCTCATATGCGCAGAATAGTCATTCTTGACAGCCATCAAAGGAAACCTATTAACCATTTCACAACCTCTGACTAGAGAAGAAGCAAGACTAATGTGTGATTGAGATGAATCACACAAGCAGGTGGTGCATGAATAGAATATATAACAAACAAAAATGGTAATGGGGCGATCTTCAACATCAAGGAAAGAAATAGAATTCCATAAAAATAACTGCACACCCTCAAAGAGAAGCTTAAAATAATTGAAAATTTATGGTTTCTCTACATAGTTTACTAAATATTTAACTTGCATTTGATGTACACTTTAAATAATTTGTTTTCCAGATTGCATGCATGCTTTACAACATAGAAATTAAATAGAGAAGAAAATCCCAGTTAAAGGTTTTCAATGAGCACATTATCAGTAGGTTTTTCCAAATATTTTCACATCTGTTCAAAAAATTAAATTTAGCATTTCATCCCTAACCTTCTCCAAAGTATAACATAGATAGTTTATTTTTAAAGAATAAACCATTCAGTTAGGTTCTCAGAATAAATAATACTCTAGATGAAAAGTTTAGTGTAGATTTTTGAGAATGTTATTTTAGGAATGTGTCTCTCTAAGCAATAGTTTAAATTGTGCCAATATCCCAATTACATTTGTACATTTTTGTAATTGGGCACTTTCTTTGTCTGGTGAAGGATAGTTAGATTGAGTATTATTGGATGCAGCACAGATGTGAATAACACATCATTTTCCTACTGAAAATGCAAACAGTGTCTTTATTTTCACTGCTCTTAAATTTTGACCTGTAACTGACATTGGAAATAGCAGTGAAAACCAGGAAACAGCCACTGCAGGATTTAGCATCACCAGATGCTAGGGAAAAATTGAGTCTAGAAAATAGATTTTAAAGGATTATAGAAGCAGACATTATATAATAAGACTCAGTATAATTAATGATACATCTGTTGGTTATTTTCAGGAGGCTCTCCTTTTCTTTATCTGCTATTAAATTGTCTTAATGAATACCTGGTCACTCTTTTTCCCAAAATGTCTTTATTAATTAAAAGGTTCATCTGCAGTTGATATTTCCATGCTTCAGCTTTACTTTACCCTTTTTATTGTTTCTGTTGTCAGTAAAATGGTCATCCTTTTGCTGTTTTAGTTACATTATTTTGCTATAAAATTAAAATAATAATATTTATTTCACAGTGGTGTCTGAAAGACTTAAGGCTACACATACAAAACTATATACCTTAAGTCAGCATAAAAGTGGACATTAACTTTGTTGTTTATTTGGGGACAACAGGCAGTGGGGTTGAAAGGTTACCCCTGTTCCAGGACCACTCATGACAGTGCTCATGAGACCCTGCTGGATATCAAATCCAGGACTCCCAAATGTAAAGTATGTACTTAGACTGCTGAGCTCTCTGACCCTGTTAGTTCTTTTGTTTTTCCCTTTTTCCCCTTGATAATATTTAAACATTTACAATAGGATTGTTTTCAAATGTGGAGTTATAAGATGGAACTAATATTTTTAAGATAGTGGTTTATGAAATGACCACCTGCCCCCTTGAGGTGTTGCAGGTGTAGCTCTGGTGCCCGACTGCATCAGCAGGTGGCAGACAGGAGACACTCCAGGGCTGTGCCCTTTGGGCCCTGGATGGTTGATGGTCTGACATAGAAAGAGACTGGCCCCTGGGATGAACCCAGAGCCATGACAGAGCCTGGAAAGGTACCCATAGTGTATTCCATATGCCAAAACCAGTAACAATAATGGACCTTATTTCCAATGAATGGAGACATTATTTTTTGCCTCGAGCAAATCAATGAATAATGAGAAGACAAATGATACAGGTGATACCAGAAGTTTATAAAAAATAGGTCTTGCCCCATGTAAAATGTGAATTTTTACTCACTATACAAACAGTATATCAATAGAAATTACGGGCAGCAACTATGTTTTTATGTACCGAAAAACCTGACCATTCTATAACTCACTTCATCAAAAGACTATGTGACAAATATCAAAATTGAATAAAATTAGCTACTGACAATATCAGGTTTTTGAGTGTACACTTTCAATAAGCCTTGTAATTCTTCTGTGATAAATATATTTGTAATATATTAATTGGTAAAATCATTAAAACTTTATTCACCTGACCACTTGACATCCCGTTATTCATCGATTTCCTCGAGCGGGTGCCAGTAATATTTCCATTGACCCTAACACGTGCCAGTGTAGCCCAATGGCATCTGGTTGCATCAGAAATACAAAGAGCCTCAAACCATTCGTTCAGCATCTTGACGAAGAAGTCTAACCATCTTGTAGGTGGGCGGCCACGTGATCTTTGACATCCCGTGGCATCCAGTCGGTAACAGCTCTAGTCCAGCAGTCATCTCCAAATCGCATTACATACCCAGCCCATCTGATTTTTGATGCCTTGGCAAACGAGACAGCGTCCCTGACTCTGGAACAGCAATGGAGGTTGGAGCTCCAAATTCCTTCTTTCACTTGAGTTAGGCATGATATTCCAAGCATAGCTCTTTTGATTCCTCTTTGGGAGACCCGAATAGCATTCTCATCCTGCTTTCGTAGGGCCCAGGTCTCTGAGGTGTATGTTAATGCAGGGAGAATGGTGGAGTTGAAAGAGATGTGCCTGGAGCCGGAGGTTCTTTGTCTTTTTCGCTATTTCTTCGATGCTTTCATTGAAGGCATTCATGCCGCTCTCTTCCTCCTGAGCAGCTCAGGTTTTAGGTCGCTCATCATGTTGAGTTCTCGACCTAGGTATACATAACTGCTGCATTCAGAGGTGTTTGTTCCACTAAGAGTGAATGGGGCCTCTGGAACTAGTTCATTTTTCATGAACATAGTTTTGCTGAGATTCAGCTGTAGACTTATCTTTCCACATTCTCAGTCAAAGTAGCCAGCATTTGTGCCGCTTGGCTAATGTTTGGTGTTATTAGAACGATGTCATCAGCAAAGTGGAGGTGGCTTAGTTGCCGACTGTCTATCTTCACTCCCCATTCCTTCCCATTCTAATTGTCTCATGATATTCTCAAGGGTGGCGCTGAAGAGTTTTGGTGAAATGGTATCACCCTGTCGAACCCCTCTTTTGACAATGATGATCACTTCTTTGTAGAATGGTGAGATCCTGGTAGTGAATCCATAATACAGCTCATGAAGGATCTTGATGTTTTGGTTTTGAATGCCCTGCTTGGCTATGGTTTGATGACCGCTTCAGTCTCCGCAGAATCAAAGGCTTTCTTAAAATCAATGAACGTGAGACAGAGTGGCATCCTGAACTCCCTACAAACTTTAATGAATTTGGTTATATTGTGGATATGGTCAATTGTGCTGAATCCTTTTTGGAAGCCAGCTTGTCTCTCATGGTTGTTCTTCATCTAATGTTCTGCCAATCCTGTTCAGGATGACTCAAATGAACAGCTTGTAGATGATAGACAACAGGCAGATTGGGCGATAGTTGCCAATGTCATGGATGTCTCCTTTCTTGAACAGTAGAACTGTCTTGCTGGTTTTCCAATGGGAGGGCACCCTGCATTCAGACAGGTAGCGTGTGAAGAGCCGAGCCAGTTTATTGATGAGTTCTGAAGGCAGATTCTTCAGGTGTTCGAGTCTGACTTTGTCTGGGCCTGGTGCTGTTCCATTCTTTACTAACGAAATGGCATGTTGGATTTCAGAAGGGAGAACATTGGGAACAACATATCCATCCTGCAGAATTTGGTATGTGGGCAGGTGGACATGGTTATCAAAGAGATCTGAGTATAAGTCACGGATAATCTTCTCCATTGCCTTTCTGGAAGATATGATAGATACATCAGGACGTTAGAGGGCATTCATCTTGGTCTTATAGTTGGCGAAGGACAGGCGGGTAGTGCGAATGCTTTTCCTGGCTTCTGCTGCATCTTCCAGTATTTTTTGCTCTTCTCTCTTTGAGGTCTTCCTTTATCGCTTCTCTGCACTGCTTTGCAAGCTTGGATGTTAGCATTTGGTCACCTAAGGCTCCCGCCTTGCCACGCTTGGCTCCAGAGTTTTTGAAGACAGGCACCCTTTTGTGGTTTTTCTCTCATGGCATTCTTCACACAAACATGGAGGTGCTGAACCAGTTGGTTTTATTCTTCATTGATATCATCAATGATGGTATCTTCCCATGTTGCCGCAATGGTGCCAAAGAGTTCCCAGTTGGTGGTCGTTCTGGGATTTCTCTTATTAAACTTTGCACCCTTTTCTCCCCATTGCGGGAAGTAGAATTTTTGCATGAAGGAGATGGTTATCTGATCCTGTTTGTAATTTTGGGATGACAGCAACCTCAGTCAGGCAAAATCTTCGATTGAAGAAGATGTGGTCAATTTCATTGTGGAACTGTCCATCAGGGATTCCCATGTCTAATGTTTTGATTCAGCCTTCTGGAACTGTGAGTTCCCATGAATGGTCTTGGTTGACATGATAAACTCAGTCTCTTACCTTTTCATTCCATTCTAGGCCATGGGTTCCTATATGGAGTTCTTGGGCTGATCTTACGGTCCTATCTTAGCATTAAAATCACTGACTATGATCTTGTAGAAGGTGTGATCTTTTTTTATAGAACTCCTCCAGTTCCATGTGGAAGTTCTCAGTTTCTTCTTCCTTGTATGTGGATATTGGTCCAGAGCCAACGAAAAAATAATAACTTTATTATTTTATTTAATTTATTTACTTTGAGTTTTATTTAGAGAAATTTAAAAAATATATAAGGGGAGAAAGAGATATTCAAGAGAGATGTTCAATACACAGGCTTCTACAGAGAGAAATAAAACAAAATTTCTAATTTCTGTTTGAGATGCAAATCACCAGGGTAATGCATCAAGTTTGGTTTTTAAAATATGAGTTGAAATCATATTTTCTTATGACTGCTAAGTTGATGACACTATGTTTATAAAGATGGCATGGAAGATGGACAAATTAAGTTTCAGAGAGAGTAAAAATTATTTTCCAATGAATAAAAAACCCAAAAAATGTTTTACTCTTTTCTCAAAGGATCTTTCACTTGGGGACCTTCTGTCAGGGAGTTGTGATAATGACATCATCCAAAGTCTATCAGTGCAGGGATCAATAAGAATGAGGTTTTATCTTTCATGTGTGTATTTTTGTTTTGTGGTTGTTGTTTTTTTTTTAAGTATTTTATTATACCACCGTGAGATATACAAATAAAAAAGATATACAATTAAAAAGTTCATATTTGTGGTTGTTGTTTTCACTTGACAGAGGGCACACCAAGCAGTGCTAAGGGCTTACTTCTAGGTCTGTGCTCAAAGATCACTCCTGGTGTCCTCAGGGGACGATATGTTCTGCCATGGGACAAACTTGGATCAGCCATATGCAAGGCAAAAATTCTTTCCTGCTGCAATTTTTTCTCTGGTCAAGTGAGACTTTTCTATAGTGGAATGATGACTAAGGTGAAAAGTGACCTCTATCAGCAGCATTTACAACTTACCTGATTCTGTATCTGGCATTTACAGAGAATGATTATGAAATAACTGCAAGTAGACTAAAGCACTAAGTCATATTACAGTTTGGAGCCAATAGGGTTGTTGACATGCATAAAGAAACTATAGAGAGTAGCTCAGAGGCATCGCTTCCTCTCTTTTATTGAGATACTCTTTTGGGTAAGCAATAGTACAGAGAGAGGACCCTGCCTTGCTAGCAGCCAACCAGGGTTTGATCCCTATCCTCTTATAGTCCCCAACCTCAAAACACACACACACACAGAGCTTGAGAAAAATAACTTTTGTCCTCACACAGTGCTATTTCAGATGATATGTTAATGAGCTTCCTTTGAACTGTGCATGGCATCTGCAGGAGTATTAGCTGCTAATGGAAACATGGAGATAATGAACATACACCGGCAGAGACTGTTAGCATAGAGATATGCTGGTCTGTTCCAGTGACCATCCTGCCCAGACTTCAGAATGACCTTGTGACATGTTGTCGCATTACAGTTGTGACATAAAATATTTATTCCCTCTCCCTGATGCCACTTTTCCCCCAGGTTGTGACTTTCATATTTATAAAACACTCTCCTCCCTGAACAATCTCATAAGCAACAATGAATGACAATTCTTCCTTGAAATTTTTCATTACTGTGACAAAACAGGACGTTATTAACTTTCATAGCTGAACCACCTCTGCAGATGTTCTTAGTCAAATCAGAGAAAGGAGACAGAGTATTCTCCAAGTCAGGAGTGTGAAATACACAATAGGAGGCTGCAATTGGTTGGCTAGGTTGAAGTGAACACTGCATATGAGTGCTTGAAAAACAATAGTTCTATCATTGGAAGGGTAATTGCATGTCACAAACTATTTTGTGAAGAAGAATTTAAGAGTCAAAAGATCTATTCCTGGCACTGTCTTCCTCAGTTTAAGCATTTTAAGGGAATTACATGAATAAAAGCAAAATATGGGAAGGATGTCTACACTTTCACTGAGTTAGAAGCTGGGTATCACTGTATCACTGTCTTTCCGTAGATCATCAATTTGCTCAAGTGGGCACCAGTAACATCTCCATACGCCCTGTCACATGCAAGATAGCCCAAGGGCATCTGCCTGCTCCAGGAACATAAAGAGCCTCAAACCATTCCATCAGATCATGGGAATAAGGTCTACAATTGATACTGGTATTTGGCATATCAAATACGACATGGGTAGCTTGCCAGGCTCTTCCATATGGGTGGGATACTCTTGTAGTCACCTCTAATCTCGAGCATTTATTGTGATGAACTGGGCTTGTGATCAGCTCTTCTGCTGGGTGGAGCTCTGAGGAGAGGGGATGTGGGACGCCCTTGACCATCCACAATGAAGAGCGACCACAACAGGATTCTTCTTAGAACACACTTTACTGGAGCTCTTTTTTAGTTTGATACTTATAATGGCGAAAGGGCCCTGACCCATAGCAAGCTGCTTTTATACAGTGCTATTCACCATGTCTGTTTCCCATTGGCTGGCGAAATTGACGTGTCCGCTTTCCATTGGCTGGCACAGGTCGTGCGAGCTCGATTTCTATCTGACGAAACATGCCCTGATTGGAGAAAGCCCAATCACACCATGCCAGGGACTCTGCGCATGCAGGGGCACAGGATCCCGCAAGCATGCGTGGGACACAGGACCCTGCGCATGTGCGGGAAGGCAACGTGGCAGTGGGTGGAGTCAGTGGTGCCCAACATCTCCCCCTTTTTTGTTTTATAAAATATACCTAGGCATCTACCCGATCAAGGCCAATACTTCTTCAGCACCAGCCGATCAAGGGTGGTTGCCTGGAGAAAGAGACAACAGTGTTACACCTTTCCTTGTGCAATGGCACTAAGCCTAAAGAGTGCAAAGGTTGTAACGTGATATTAAACATGTCTTACAGGGTGCAATGGCAACAAGACCTCCTGGTGCCAAGACCATGTTCAAAGATCTCTCTTGAGGCTAGCAAGCCAAACCTGGGGAGATGCGCCTTGCTGCAAGGCTGCCATGGCCTGTATGATTACAGCTTTATCCTGGGTATGACGTGCTCTAAGTTTGCGTAACAACCAGAGTAAAAGGAACACGCTTAGCACAGCAGATTGCACCAAAAATTCCCACCCCACCCATTCCTTAAAGAAGTTAAAGGCGGAAAACATCCACTCAGTAAAATCCCCAAGGGTAATGGGTTCAACTTGTGTGGCGTTAAGAGCAACAATGTCCATCAATCCCGATATAACAAGTCCCTCCGTCTCCTGTGACCAACTGCCTGCAAGATGTTTCACAGTCATTTTGCTTTCGTTGTTTGACTTTTCATATCGGCACTGGCATTGGTCATGTCCTGGTTATCACCCAAAGTCATTCCCTTCTTCCCGAAGCTCTGCTGCAGATTCATCAGCAACTTCAGAATGATCAGCTCTCTTGTCATCTTGACGGATGAAGCGCGCCTATCTTTCCGGTACCCAAATTGGATCTTCCTTGTCCTGTGGAAAATACAAACAGCTCCCCTGGATCTTGAAATTACAGGATCCGGTCCATACCATTGGTTATCCAAAACATTTTTCCATTTTACTTTTATATTAGTAGAACAAACATTATTGGCATGTAGATCGGCAGCTGAACGGCCTTCGCCATTCAAAATTAGAAAATTTAAAGTAAATAAGGCAAGAGACAGTCTACCTTTTGGGTGGATAGCCTTCCACAAGAGCTATGGTAAAGCTCCCAGAAACACCATAACTCCTGGTTGCCTCAGCCAAATCTTTAAGTTGCTTATATTCCACTGGCTGATGGAACCGATTATGTGGTAGCATCCTCAACTACGGGAAAGGCCAAAGCCAATTTTCTCCAAGTTTTATGAGGAATGAGGCTTGTGCCCTCAACTGGAGGCGCTGAGATCTTTTTTTGCATAGTTGTTGTTTCTATGGGTTATATGGCGGGGGTCTGGTAAGCTCCAGATCATACCTTTCCCCTCTCATATACCACCGCAGTTTCCTCTGACTCTGTCTCTTCCTCTGAATTAAATATATCTTCCCTTTCTTCCTCAGATTCTGAGATCGACAAGTTTGAAAATTCATCCAGAACTGAATACAGTCCTGGAGGCTTACTTACCTTTTTTCCCTGAGAAAATTCATCCAGAACTGGATACTGTCCTGGAGACTTAGTTACCTTTTTTCCCTGATCAGGTCTTTGTTTTCTTTGTGTACACCTTGCTTTATTTTTTGCTCCCTTCCCTTTTCAATTCCTCCACTGTTACTATTTAAATCGGACATGCTAGGTGCTCTGAGAGACTCCTGCTTCCCTTGCAGAGAATGTCGCCACATCTGTCTTCTTTCAGACAGGCACGGATCAGTCTCAGTAACGGCAGGGCTCCAAGCACAAAAAATAACAAGTACAAAGACTGCAGCATCTACGCTGCAGTCAACACCAAAAAACAAACCTGCCCATAGGTTACTTTGTTACTTATCCGGGGGGAACTTACCAGCGCTGCCCTCCACGCGCCTAAGTTCTGAATCCTCCCGGAAAAACCAGGGTCCTTGCCTGGTGCCTGGATGTTTCGATCCCGGTTTCGGCACCACTTGTGGGACGCCCTCGACCATCTGAGATGAAGAGCGACCACAACAGGATTCTTCTTAGAACACACTTTACTGGAGCTCTTTTAGTTTGATACTTATGATGGCGAAAAGGACCCTGACCCGTTAGTGCAAGCTGCTTTTATACAGTGCTATTCGCCATGTCCGCTTTCCCATTGGCTGGCGCAAATTGACGTGTCCGCTTTCCATTGGCCAGCACAGGTCGTCCGAGCTCGCACGTTCTGACGAAACATGCCCTGATTGGAGAAAGCCCAATCACACCATGCCAGGGACTTTGCACATGCGCGGGAGGCACAGGATCCAGCGCATGCGTGGACACAGGACCCTGTGCATGCGTGGAAGGCAACATGGCAGTGGGTGGAGTCAGTGGCGCCCAACAAGGGAGTTCAAATGTGGAAAATGGTGGCCCCTCATGGTGTGGGGGTTCCACACAATAAATAAATGTATTTGGTGCTATTGATTAACTTTTGAGGCATATGCTGATATTTGACTAATTGTCTTCTCATTTTCTCCATTTGGGTTCTTCCCATAGCAGGCCCTAAAACAAGGATTAGAATTCTGGTGGATTATTTGTGAATTAGTTAAGAGTAAAGGATATAAGTGAAAAGAAAGTCACCATCCAAAGCAACCATAATTTTAACTTCCTGGAAAATTCTGGATATTGCTATTTAAGGGTGATAGGTAGGAAATATTTAAACAATTAAAAAATTTAGGAGGGTTTTTTTTGAGTTTCAGGCTACACTTGACAGTGTTTAGGGCTTACTCTTGACTCTGTACTCAGGTATCAGTTCTGAAGAGCTCATATGACTGCTGGAGATTGAGCCTGGACAAGCTGCATTCAGCACTTTATCTAACCACCACTGCACTATTCCTCCAGTCCACTTTAATACCAGTCTCTACAAATCATAAAGAGTTACTGAGGTGGGAGGCATTAATTCCTAAATATTAAGCTTACTAGATATTACTACATTCAAATACTAGCTTACTAGATATTGCTAGACTACCATAACAAAAAAATAAGACTTTAGGATAATAAATCAAAAATTCAGCCTGTCCCTGGTTTCTACAAGTAGGTTAGGGGTGATTATAGGTAGAGTGCCAATCATTATATCATACCTCAAATGACACTTTCCCACTGCATAGACTCATTTTATTTTTATAGATTCTTTAAAATCTGTCCTTCATAAAACTACTGCAACTTTCCCAGAAGGAAACTTGTCCTTCTTATACAAAAAGATCAACCTAACTTTAGAAATAAAAATATGTATGCAGAAAAGTGTTTCAGCTCTGCACAATTTGGCCACATTAAGACATACCTTGCCTAAATCATTATACCTATCACTGCATAGTTGCCCATAGGCTCAGTTTTCTATCCTCAGATAAATGTGTATTTTAAAAATTGACCTATTTTCTAATGGCAAGTGTCAACAAATCTCACAGTTATATTTGTAGTTTACTTTTCCTTTTAATCTACAGTAAAATAAATCTTTACTTCTTCAGCATTGGTCACCTCAATGATGGAATAATTCTCTTCCCAAAGAATGGGTAGCAGAATTAAACCTAGCAGGTTTAATGTGTGATTGGCAGTTGTTATTTGCATTATTAGAATGTTGCAAAAAATGAGTGTGAAAGAAAGTTCAGATTGCTAAAATAGATTGTCATAGGTAAAGATTCTAGAAAAAGAAAATGGAGAGATTTTCAAGTAGATTTTTTTGCTTCATGCTAATTCCTAAGGGAGAAGAAGCAAATTAAGGGAGCAGGATTGAAAAATAGAGAACTGAACTATGATGTCACAGTAGAGGATTGCTCACAACCCACAAGCAATTCTTGTTTGCCATCACGAGGTTATCTCAAGCTTAATGACATCAATATAGAAACAAACTTTTGTATATCTGGGGCCTGAAAATCTAAGACCAGGTGTGAGCATGATCAGCCTCTGATGATGCATCTCTCTACTTGACATAACTGTCTTTCCCTGTGTCTTCACCTAGTGTTTATTCTGTGGTCCAAATTCCCTCCTCCTATAGGAACATCTGTCATATTCAATTAGATCTAATACTGAATCAACTGTTATTAATTTGATTGTTTAAGAGCCTTCTCTTCAAATACAGACATATTCCAAGGCTCTGAGATTTAGGAGATCATGTGAATGTGGTAGGAACTACTTTGTAGCCCATGTGATTTGGAGAATGACTGCCCTGACCCAGAGAAGGGACGGTAAATAAAAGGTTGCCCTCTCTGACTGGTGTAAAGTATCTGCACTTTATTTTTTTAAGCCATCATCACCAAGTCCCAATATCTATTCAACTCTCTGATCACAGGGCAGACAGACAGGACACATATTCTAACAGAATACACAAGTTAGGTCCTCAGCCTCTATGGATGTCTTCTCAGTCTATACTAAGCATATGGAACAGCTTCAAGGACTCCAACAGATTTCCTTTACCAGGGTGTCTGTATTGAAGTGGGCTTGAAATCATCTTGTATGAATGAACCTCCATTTCCAAACTAAATGACTCCTAGTTCTTCAGCTCTGTGGTCATTTTTTCTTACAGAGTTAAAGAAAAGTCAAAAGACTGATTTATCAACACAGGAAGATCCAAAATTGTGCTGCCATGAAGCAATGACAGATAAACTAGGTTTGCAAAATGTTCCCCCAAATAAAGGCTCCTTTTCATGCACGCAGAAGCGAGTCAGAATGCAAAATATGCACTTTGAGTGTTTATAGCTTATAAATGCTCTCCAGCTCTCCAAAACATCTCTGAGAACATAGAACATTTTTCCTTTTCTGTAATTTGGTGAGTGAAGCACAGACTTCTGTGGTGAAGTGCACAAATAGTAACACACTTAATCCCTTCAAGACCAGAAGAATGATATTCAGTGACATTTGATAAGGATATTGAAATAGAAGAACGGAGAATCTTAGAGACTTGTGACATCTTTTTTCTATTACTGAAGTTCAACCATTAGTTTACCCCTCTTTCTGATTCTTTTAGGCTGCTATGGTAACTAGCACTCATCCGCACCACCACCTCCAAAATAAAATAAAGAGCTGCTTTATATACAATAAGGGCCATTTTTGGAAATGTTCTTTTAATATCGAGTTCCTCCATGAATTTGAAACTGGAATTAAATGGCCTTTCATTATCCCAGTTGGGAAATTGCCTCTCATAAACGCTATTTGACTCATACTTTTCCTTGACCTATTTTTTTAAATTATGATAGAAATGTTTTTTAAAAAGCAGGGTAGACTTACTGAGGGAAAAGTGATTGTGTTGGTGTGCCAGCACTGTGTGAAGTATACTGTGTGAGTTACTTTGTAAATAATAATCTTATTTATTAATTATCAGTATTTATGGAGCATTTATATCAGGCCCATGGCCAAGCATAGAATATCTTGTGTGTTCATTACATCTGACTATGGTAGGTATGACTGAGATCCTAACAGGATTCCTAACAGCTGGTAAACACACACTTTCTCCCAGATATTCAAACAATAATTTCACCAATGTTAGGAAAGGTTTTGTAGAAATGGAATTAAGGCTCCAAATCTGTTGACCTTAATATGGGAGTCCTTCCCTCTAGATCTGATCTCATCACAGGAGTCCCTTTAAATTCAAAGCTAGAGGTCAAATATGAAAGAAGTTAAAGATTTAAAACTGAAACGAATGCTTTTGCTGGCTTAAAGATGAGGTGGGCACCTGAAAACTAATGCAGGGGGCCTCTGGAAGGTGTAGTGACCCCATCTGATTGTCAGACAGGAAATGAGGACCACAATCCTTAATTTCAAGGAACTGAATTCTGCCAACAAGAAAAATGAGTTTAACAGTAGTTTTCACTTCACACTCTCCAAATAAGAATTCACCTTGATTTCTCCCTTTTGTTAACCACAGCAGAGATCCTAATCCAATTTGGAGACTTTGGCCTAAAGAGGAGTGTTTTCAATTACACGATAATTTATTGTGCTACAATAGAAAAATAATAGGCTAACACCCACAAGGTCAAGGACTGAATTTTCGGTTTTGTTTATTTGCTATTTCTCCTTTGTTTTTTATTTACAGTGACCTGTCTCTTGCTCAGAGGTCACTATTGGCAGTAATTAAAACCAAGTGGTGCTAGGATTGAACCTGGCCCGCTTGCATGCAAAGCGCACGCTCTAGTCCTCTGAGTCATCTCTATGGCCCAATGCCTCCATTTCTGAGCTAAAAAGACTGAGCCATAGAAACATTAAATCAAAGTCACAGAGCTGACAGGCCATTAATCCACAATGAAATATAGGCACATGATTACATGAAAGCGAACTAGCTGCTGTCAGAAGTAAAAGTCAGGATGCCTCCAAGAGCACCTACCCTCTAGCAAACAAACCTAAATCCAGCCTTGCCCTCTGAAACATGGGTGGGATCTAAGGTTATTATGGAATTTTCACACCTTGGTTTTGACAGAAGAATTTTTAGGGATGTTATTAAAGTATTTAATCAGTTGAATCCATTAAAAAAGGAGAGTTCTGGTGGATTGACCTAATTTGAAGGCTCTTAAATAAAGCTATTAAAGATGGAGTGTCAGAGACACAATTTTGCTGGCCTAAAGGAGAGAAAATATGAATGTCCCGACTTGGCCTTCAGTGTCATGTGGGAGGGAAGAACAAGTGTCATCTAGAAGCTACAAGCCCACCTGTTGACAACTAACAAGAAAATGGAGATCACATTCTCTCATATTACAAGACTAGATACTGCTAACAATATGAATGACTTTAAGAGGAACAAGCATCAGCTGAGAACCACTATGCAGTTAACATTTTGCCAACTTAGAGACTCTGATTCGAAGATTTAGTTATGTTGAGCTGAAGCATTTGACCTACAATGACTATGAGAAAATACAGTTGTGTTTTAAGCCACAGAGTGTGAAAAACAAACACTAAAAAGAAGGTAACATTTCTCTCTTCTTGATGGGAGACAAAGCACTAAGATACAGATATCTTGATTTTTGGTAGTTAATAAGGAATGATTTGCCCCTTTACTGTTTTATTTTACTTTGGTTTTCTCAGAGTAGCAAGCAAACTCCAAACACCCTGAGATTTCATTCACCTGAAAATATAATGTAGTACATACAGATAATGACTCATAAGGCCATATTCCTGAAGCCTATATGATGTTATAAACCATTATTACATCAATATTTTTTTACTTTTCTGGTTTGGTTGCTTGGGGTCACACCTGGAGCTGCTGAGGGCTTACTCCTCTCTCCATAATCAGGGATCTCATCCTACAAATTCAGGAAATCACATGTGTTGCCGGATTAAACCCAGGTTGACTATGTCCAAGGCAAGTGTCCTACCCACAGCACTGTCACTCTGATGCCATTTTTTAAGTTAAAACTATACTTTTTAATATTTATTTTATATTTGCTTTGGGGCAAAATTCAGCTGTGCTCAGGGCTTACTCTTGGCTCTGAATTCAGGGATCACTTCTGGTGGGGCTATGGGGACCATATTGCAGCCAGGGCCAAGCCCAGGTCAAGTGTAAGACAAATGCCCTAGCTGCTATATGTACTTCAGCTCCTAAAATACCTTTTAAAAAACTGGAATGATTAAACATTTATCATTATAAAGGAATAAATTTTGAAATTTTTGTAGAACCGTTATATGTTTTTGATACTTAACTCCTGGGATTTAAATTTACTTATTGTTAGCCTCCACTGTTTATGAAGATACCCTAATATCTAAGGTTGCACGAAGTTTGATGGTTTGTTTTATAGGAAGACTGAAGATTTCAGCTTCATTGTCCATCAGACTGTATTTACACAGAATAACCCTTTCTGGGCTCGTTAGTTATAGCAATACTTGCATGCACAGAACAACAAGTGCTGGCGGTGGGTGGGTGGGGAAAAAGGGGACACTCATCCCATTGTGGGTGGGAATGCAGGCTGGTACAGCCTTTCTGGAAAACAATATGGACTTTCCCTCCAAAGACTAGAAATTGAACTCCCATTTGCCCAGCCATGCCTCCTGGGAATCTACTCTGGGAAGCCAAAAATACGCGGCGGAAACACCACCCTACTTTTATGTTCGCAGGCATTATTCACAATAGCCAGAATCTGGAAGCAACCAGAGTGCCGGAAAATCGATGACTGGATAAAAAGCTTTGGTACATCTACACAATGGAATACTAGCCAGTTTTGAGAAAATGAAGTTATAAAATTTGCCTACAAATGGATGGACATGGAGAAGATTATGTTGAGCAAAATTAGCCAGAAGGAGAGAGACAGATACAGAATGACTGCATTTGTCTGCATAACATAAATATATAGGTACATATTATGATACCAATATCCAAGGTCAAGTGAAACATATATCAGGAGGTCCTGTCAAAGGTGGAAAGTATCACAAACGTGTGGGATTCAGAGGCTAGGTAAAGACAGAAATGGAACAGTGTGCTAACAATTGTTGAGGGTACTAATGCCAACCTAGAACTGAGCATTAAATAGAGGCAAAAAGATAACATGACAACCCTTTAATGTATGTTCTAAATCCATAGTCTGGAGGGAAGGAAAAGAGAAAGAGAGAGAAATGGAAAGAAAAGAACCTGCCATGGAGCAGGGCTAGAGAGGGGAGGGAACGGGGACGTTGGTGGTGGGAGATGGAGCACTGGTGGCGGGATGGGTGTGCTGCAACACTGTTTGACCAAAATCAAATATGAACTTTTTAATTGTATATCTTTGTAATTTTAAAAATAAAAAATTAAAAAAAACCATTTATCATTATAAAGAATAAATTTTTGAAATTTTTGTAGAACCATTATATGTTTTTTGATACTTAACTCCTGGGATTTAATTTACTTATTATTAGCCTCCACTGTTTATGAAGATACCGTAATATCTAAGGTTGCACTAAGTTTTGATGGTTTGTTTTATAGGAAGACTGAGATTTCAGCTTCATTGTCCATCAGACTGTATTTACACAGGATAACCCTTTCTGGGGTCGTTAGTTATAGCAATATTTGCATGCACACTATATATCTGAATGTTTGTCATTTGTCATTGGGAAGTAAATGACATTAATCGAAAATGTATTAATTCTCTAGGATCACTGAACTTAGGATAATCTTGACAGTGTTAGCTTCTCTAGGACTTGTAGACTGAAAAATGGAGTTCGACTACAGAAATTCCAAATCTATTTCACATGAAACACTCTTCAGGAGCCAAAAGATTAATATAACTTGTGTCATCATGCTTGTGGGATATAAAATCCCCAGCTGCAGATTAATGGAAATTTTGGCGAAAAGAAATCTATCCTCACCCCTTTATGCCTTGATGGGTGGGCTGCAGTTGGCATCAGTCAAAAACATATAGAGAGGCGGCCTTTGGGAGTTTAGCTTTTAAGGAACTTTCCTGACCTCTAAGTCAATGAGAATAGATTTTTGATTGCTGATCAAGACAGCTATAACACAAAACGGTCAACCTTAAAAAATAAAGTTCCTATTGAATCATTACATGCAGAATGGAACACATATCTTACATGTAACACTTGACAAGTTCTTCTAAAAAGGATCATTCATGAATCCAATACTCATGTTTAAAAAAAAGCAAAACAAGATCCAGACTCTTTTAATAACCTTCAACCCCGTAATAATTTCTACATGTCTTCCAATTCCAGTGTGACTGTAATTATCTCTACAATGTTTGAATTTTTTATAAATGGAGCAAGAATGTGACTTAGTGGTAAAGAAAAATCCTAACATGTGGAAAACCCTGCATTTGATACCAGGCACCGCAAAATATTAATACAATAAACATTCTGAAGTAAAAATGGAATAATATAGACTGTACTCTTTTTTTAGATTATTTTACTCAACATTAACTTTGTTTATATTTTTGTACCTATACTTGTAAATTTCTCATTCTCACAGATTTGCAGTATTCTAATTGGGGCAATAGATTGTGAGACCCTAAATATTCCAATCTGGAAATACTAAAATGGTTTTTTTTGTAAAACATCATCACGTACAACTTTTTTCATTGTATCTGCAAACTAGCACACCCTGTTTATATGTGTAGGAGTAAAATTGCTGGGCCATACCATATGTTAAGATTCAACAGTAAAAATATCAAATAATTTTCAAGTGGTTTCATCGATTATTATTCTCCAAATCACTGTATGAAAGTTCTTTTGGTATCCATATTCTTGCAAATAATAAATAATGTCTTCTTGCTGTTAATATTTAACACATCTTAGTTTACTGGTGGAATCTTTGTTCCATTTGTGAAGTCAATAGAACACTAAAACACCTTCTTTGAAAAATTAGTACTGGGCATAAGAATGGTGTAACTGGATGGAAATGAGAGTTGCTAACAATAAATAGCCTGTGCCCTTTATATAGCCTTTTTATAATTTTCAAAAGTAGCCGCATGTTCTGTAATTCTTTCTCATGTCATCCTGGCAAACACCAAGGAGAGCCATATGTTCTTCCTTAAAGAAGAACCTAAACAGCCTTGAAATCATAAGGCTCTAAAGATCCTTGAAATACATCTGCCATATCCTTACATTTTATTCCCGTCTGTGCCTGAAACTTATGCTATTAAAATAACGACAGAGCTTAATTATGTCTCAGGGCCTCAAACATGCACTCACTGGCAGTCACAAAGGTGAGACTCACCAATTCTTCATCAAGTTTCATTTAAATATATTAAGGACAACAAATTTGTCAGTTTCTAAAAAAAATAATGTTTGTATTTTGTCAGTTCTGTTTATTCCTATTTTAGGGAACCATACCTATCACTGTCAGGGTCTACGCACAGCTCTTCCTCTTGGCAATGCTCAGAGAAACTGAGTTTGGTCACACACAAGCCAAGTACCTTATCCCCTGTACTATTTCTTTAGCCCTATTTTCAATTCCATTTTGGCCTGAGGGCCATTTGAGTTTATTGGCAACTTGCTTTTATTTTTTTAGTGAATTAATTTACTTTGTTTATTTCTCTGGTTCTGTTTTGATTGTTCACCTCTTTCTGGATGATTTTGAGAATATTTGAAATCCCCTTAAGTTTTTTTAATTTTATTATTATTATTATTATTATTATTATTATTGAATCATCATAAGATAAACAGTTACAAAATTGCTCATGATCAGGTTTCAGTCATACAACGTTCCAACGGCCTCCCTTCTCACCAGTGTACATTTTCCACCACCAATGTCACCAGTTTCCCTCCTGCCACTGCCCACCAAGCCTGCCTCAACGGTAGACACTTTTCTCTTTTCCTCTTTATTTATATTTATCTCTCTCTCTCTACTTTTTTATTTTTTTATTTTTTTAAATTTTTTTTTTACAATTACAAAGATATACAATTAAAAAGTTCATATTTGGGTTTTGGTCATACAGTGTTCCAGCACCCATCCCGCCACCAGTGCCCATCTCCCACCACCAACATCCCCGGTTCCCTCCCCCTCCCCCAGCCCTGCTCCATGGCAGAGACAGACACAGAATGACTGCATTTATCTGCATAACATAAATATATATGTACATATTAAGATACCAATATCCAAGGTCAAGTGAAACAAATCTCTCTCTACTTTTGATCATTGTACTTTGCAATATAGGTACTGAGCGGTTATCCTGTATATCCGCTTACTTACTTTCAGCACTCAGTTCTTGTCCAGAATGATCATTTCCAACTATCATTGTCACAATGGTCCCTTCTCTGTCCTACCTGTGGTGAGTGAATCATTTCAAATTGAAAAGTTGTTTTAATGACAAAACATTTCAGTGCACATATAATGAATTTCTCTTCGAATATAGGATAATAAAAGCTCACCTTAAAGAAAATAAATTTAAGTACTCTTCACAAGATACACACTTTCATAAAGTAGCGGTATTTTATTTGGGGGCTCCTTGACATGATAAATGAAACCATATTAAACTTATTAAAGTTTAATCATAGAACCAGAATCCTGTGAGTGATGTAAATTAAAGGGATATATTGTACAGTTTCCCCTGATCCTGTTGTGGGAGAGCTGGCGAGGTGACTACCTAGGGATAAATGGATGACTGAATAAAGTTCCCAACCAGGGTCCATGAGAGTGAGGTACTAAGGAAGCCCGTGGAAGCCATTGGCTCTGCATCTAATTTGGCCAACTCTGATAGTACGTAAAAGATCAGGACAAAGTAGAAGAATGATGCAAACTGGGATTCATTATCCCAAAGTGGCAATGCTATGAAGAAGAGGCGGTGACCTTGCTGCAAAGCTTCTTAAGATATGCTCAGTTAAGAATTCAGAAAACTAAGTCAGAAGAAACATCAAAGATTAGGAAAGTTGTGGATTCAACTGTTGGTCACCCACAGGTGAGTCCACTGATGTAAAGGAGTGAACATTACTTGCCTATAGCCTAGTCCCCTCTACCCACCCACCTTGTAAAAGTATAAAACCTGTGTCCAGGGACTTGAGTGATAGTACAATGGGCAGTGTTCTTGTCTTGCATGTAGCTAGTTAGGTACAATCCCTGGCATCCTATATGGTTCCCTAAGCATTGCCTGTATAGAACCAGGAGTAATTCCTGAGTGCAGAGCCAGGAATATCACTTGTCTTCCCATTGTTCATCTATTTGCTAGAGCGGGCACCAGTAATGTCTCCATTCATTGGGAATGAGGTTCATTATTGTTACTGTTTTTGGCATATCAAATACACCATGATTAGTTTGCCAGGCTCTGCCGTGGCTCTGAGTTCATCCCAGGGGCCCAGTCATTTTTTATGTCAGACCATCAACCATCCAGTGCCCATAGGGCAGAGCCCTGGGTGTAGACAAGCCTGTCTCCTGTCTGCCACCTGCCAATGAAGCCGGGCACCGCAGCCACACCTGCAACACCTCGAGGGACAGTATCACTTGTATCATTTCCCATTGTTCATCAATTTACTTGAGCGTGCACCAGTAACATCTCCATGCATCCTGTAGTGTGCTAGTGTTGCCCAAGGGCATCTGCTCACTCCAGGAACATGAAGAGCCTCAATAATCCCTGAATATTTCCTGATTTGTATCCCCAAACCCCCTAAAAATAACCTGTAATCCAGAAAGATTGTGGCATGTCACAATCAGAGCTAGTGGCAGATAAAAAAAAAAACTCTCAGTTGCATATGTTTCCATTTGACTGACATCACAGGTATAATAATAAATAATGCTCAGCACCCACAATTTTATTTTTGCTTTTTGGGTCCCACTTGGCAATACTCAGGAGTTACTTCTGCCTCTACACTCAGGAATTACTCCTGGCAGTGCTCAGGGGACCGTATGGTATGCCGGAGATAGAATCTGGGCCGGCGCATGCAAGGCTAAAGCCCTACCCACTGTGCTATCGCTCCGGCCACTCCAGATTTTTTCTGTTCCTTCATTTTTTTTTCTCTTGCAAGAAAACGTCCTTTAAGCTGTCATTTTGAAAACTCAAATGTTCATTGACTATTGCTTTAGAGTGCTGGTTCATCAATAAATGCTGGAGAACAGAGGTGACTACAAGATTATGCCACCCGCACGGCAGAGCCTGGCAAGCTACCTGTGTCGTATTTGATATGCCAGATACCAGTAACAATTATAGACCTCATTCCCATGACCTGATGGAATGGTTTGAGGCTCTTTCTGTTCCTGGAGCAAGCAGATGCCCTTGGGCTCTACTAGCATGAGACAGGACATATGGAGATGTTACTGGTAAAAACTCAAGCAAATCGATGATGAACGGGAAGACAGTGATACCCACAATTTTACCAGTAAGTAATTGTTTGGTCTTGGGGGGAAAAACCACTCAGTTCTGGATTTCAACTTTTTAGTGAGCAAATGACACATGGACTAGACCACAAATTAAATATACTCATTAATATATGATGAGTAAATGAAATGTCTCAAGAACACTTATTTTATAGAAGTGTTCTGTTTCTAATGAGAGAAATCAAATTTTGTTCCATGAGGGCCTCCATTTTCCACATCCGGACTTCCCCCTCATCAGAACTCCACCCAGCAGACCAGCCTATTACAGCCCGGCTCATCAATAAATGCTGGATTTTGAGATGGCTACAAGAGTATTCTACCCGCACGGCAGAGCCTGGCAAGCTACTCGTGTCTTATTTGATATGCCAGATACTAGTAACAATTATAGACCTCATTCCCATGACCTGATGGAATGGTTTGAGGCTCTTTATGTTCCTGGAGCAAGCAGGTACCCTTGGGCTCTACTAGCATGAGACAGGTCATATGGAGATGTTACTGGTGCTCGCTCTGAGCAAATCGATGATGAACGGAAGACAGTGATACAGTGACAGTGACAGCCTCAAAACTAAGGCATTTTTAAATGTCATCATTGAATTTATCTGGGGCCAGACTGTACCCTACCCCCTTTATGCAATTTAGATTTCCAACTCTCAGCCATGTTGTAATTACTTTAATTTTTAACCACATTGTGGCTCTTATTTGATTCATACTGACTGAGCTGTGCGGGAGAATCCAGTACTATAATACTAGAAAATCAGAAATCAAAAAAATTGTGACAGGAAGGAGTTGTAAGAATATTAGATTTTCAGCAGTGTATTTCAGTTCTGCTTACAAAGCAAATTATCTCCAGCCCATCAGACCTCACTTGGGGTATCTCATAAATAATAACTGATATAATGTAGAAGCTACCACTTTCAGCTAAGGTGATTAGTCCAAACAACTAAACCATGCATGGATTCTGCATGTGATCTCTCTGCTTCTTTGTGCATTAGCAGCTGGGCAAGCATCTCAAGAGGAGAAGACAAACTCTATCAACTTTCAAGACTTGAGCTTATATAACACATATGATAATTTCTGCCACAGTTAAAGTATCTCTGGTTTATGTAGAGGAAATTCAGATCCTTCCTCTCAGTGAGGAGAGTAGCAGGAACCTTTGATATAGAAGAGACCATTGAATGCCATCTTGGAAAATTCTGTCTGCCACATGCAGTGAAATAATCAACACCCAGGATAAGATTAAAAACCCAGAGCTTGTCCATTTAGTGACCTTTTGTCCAGTAGTAACCCCAGATAACAAGATTGTGCACACATGCATTAATGCTCAGATGTAGGCATGCAAAAGAAGGAGCTGACAAATGAGATTAATTGTCGCATTCAACCTGTTTTCCAAGTGCTTACTGTAATGCCTATTGCATAAGGACAAAAAAAACACAGCCACAGGAGTCATTTAATATCCCAGTGCTACTGATTGTGGTAAGCTCCACTGCCTTGGCCTATATATATAAAGTGGGGAAGGGAGAGCAGGAGACTTAAAGAAGGAAAATTTATCACCATCTGGGGGAGGTGCCTGGTAAATACAAGACTAGTAGCCTCTCCATAGTGCATATGCTATTGTCCAGCCTGACCCTGAGACAGCTCAAGCGCGCCTAGAGCTCACTTTATCAGAGCATGAGAGATGATCCCTCCGCCTGATTTCTCGGGGTGCATGGAATAATGCTAGAACTAGGAATTGCTCTATGCAGGAAAAGAAAGTCAGTCCTCAGTCTTATAATGTTTTTGGGTCCAAAAAGTGTATGGGCAACATGTGCAGGTCTATTCCTCAGCCAACTTAAGTTTGTACATTTTTCTAAGATTTCAATCTGTGGCTAGGTTGGTTGACAAGAGTAGGCACCTGGGACAGTTAATGGTCTTCTTTTGATAATCTCTGCAAGACCTTTGTAGGATGGAGTCTCTCTTCCCTGAGGTTTCAACCTACTATCCACTCAGGATGTGTCAGTCCTAGGGCCTAAACTCTGCATCTCAGTGGCTCTCCAGGAGCTAAGATGGTTCCTTTCTATCCAAGATATCCATAAATTACAGCTATTTAAGTATTAGGCACTGTTTTTCCCAATCAAACTTACCAGCCCCCATCCCCTTCTTGCCTGAATAGTACTTTCTCTTCATTATCCATATTCTTTCTGGTAAATTTAGCCACTTATTATGTATAGGTAGAGGGGAAAATTCAATAAACTAGTATTATAATTGTAACTAAATGACAGTTTTGGGTAAAAGCTCATCTAAGTTTGTACATATACTTTATGCTTTATGTATATAAACCTGTGGATTCTTGGTAGAAATATTTGAATAAAAAGAAATGAAGAAATCTGCATATTATCTGTGTAGTATTTAAGAAATTACCTAATAATAGAAAACGGAATTACTACTAATCCTATGTACACAGTATCTCAAGCAAATGTGTTAATAAATCAAAATTATGACTCCTCAAAAGTGGGGAAGGATGGTTAAGTAATGAGACTTTTAAATTTGCCTTCTTAAATACAACTTAATCTTTTAACAAAGTAGATTCCAAAATAATCTGTTAGTTTGAGTCCTGAATAAAAAGTCAAGGATCATAGTTATTGAAATAAAAGTAATTGCAGGGTTCCTAAACTACAGTTTATTGAAGATAGAGTAAATTATGTCTGCTGAAGAGTCACACTTATAATTTCAGAATGTTCAATCCTGTTTTTCTAATGTGAAAAAGTTTTTAAATAATATTTATGAAATTATACATGTAATGAATGACCACTATCAATTTGACTTGTCTTTATCTGTTATTTCTAAAAATGTAAATAATTAGCTCTTCGGTTAAAGTCACACCTGTCCATGCTCTTGCCTTTTCCCCAGAAGTCATGATCATACTGAAGTTCATGTTTGACATTTCAATGTATGTTTTGATATAATACTGCTTGCAGTGAATTCGTATCCTTTTGTATCATTGAGCACTAAACATTCTTAACAGCATTAAGACTACAAGTCCATTTGTAACATCTTTCTATTGCTCAACATCATGATTTTGAGCATCAGCCCAGGGTATAAACATGCCAAAAATATGGAGACAAACATTCAATATTGCACAGATATTTAATCATGCATTTAACAAAATTTATGGTTCACCCACAGGGTGAACTGATACTGACAGTTTTGCTTTGTTAATGACAAGCAGACAGAAATGGACACAAGAAACTCCAGTGAAGACAAGGAAAGACAACAGGCTTATTTGCAAATAAAATTTTACTTATTAGACTTTAGAAATACATTGACTAACAAGAAGTAAATCTATCCTTAGAGAAGTAAAACTATCCTAGACAGAGAACTAATTGTGCAAGTATTAGGAGCCAATTCTTGGAAATCAGTGGGTTTTTGTTTCTCTTTCAGTGTTCTTGGGATCAAACCCACGACCTCACACTGAGTATGTTCTCTTTTGTGGAATCACATCATTGGCAACATCTTTGTGATATATCACAGTTTTGAGATTTATCACATCATTGAGATAGCTGGTGATTCCATGCCCTTGCCCTCCGCTCTTCATCCCGCATTTGTGAATCTTCTCTCCTACTAAGAGCCCACCCTTTGTATTTGACTAGACTTCATCTCTGTTGTACAGTCTGGATATGCTGAGGGTTAGGTGTTTTAGTTCTTTTTATACCCTGCACGTGTGAACCCTACTTCTATTTCTTCTTGGCATGAAAATTCCCTTAGTTGTTCTATTCAATTACCTCTTACATTTTGATAAATCAAATTTTTTATGTTGTGCATTGTTAAAATAATGGAAATAAAGATAACTTATTTTCAGGGAATGAAATTGAGTAACTGTTTAATATCAAATAAGTGTGCTCTCTTATAGACTCTCCTCTATTTACCAGATTTCTCTCTGTGTCAAAAAAACCCTTTCACTCCAAAGACTAGAAATTGAGCTCCCCTTTGACCCAGCCATACCGCTCCTGGGAATATACCCTGGAAAGCCAAAACGCACAGCGGAAACACAATCCGCACTTTTATTTTCATAGCAGCACTGTTCACAATAGCCAAAACCTGGAAACAACCAGTATGCCCGAGAACTGATGACTGGATAAAGAAACTGTGGTACATCTACACAATGGAATACTATGCAGCTGTCAGAAAAAATGAAGTTATGAAATTTTGCTATAAATGGATGGATATGGAAAGAATCATGTTGAGTGAAATTTCAGAAGGAAAGAGAGAGACATAGAATGACTGCATTTATTTGCATGACATAAATATACTAGGTGATCTTACCAAAAGTGGAAATTACCACAAGCGTGTGGGAGTCAGAGGTTGGTTTAGATAGAGAAAGGAACATGAGTGAATAAATGTCTAAAGTTCTGATACTAACATAGAACCGAGCATTAAATACAGACAAAAAATGCAAATGATGGCTTCTAAGTGTAGCGTAGTGCAACCCACAATGTGTGGGAGAAGGAGGAGAGAGAGAGGGAGAGGAGAGGAGATAAAGAACCTGCCATTTAGGCGGGATGTGGGAGGGAGGGAATTGGGGACATGGGTGGTGGCTGAGGGGCACTGGTGGAGGGCGGGGTGCTGGAACACCATGTGACCGAAACCCCCAAGCGTGAACAACGTTGTAATTGTATATCTCACGGTGGTATAATAAAATGTTAAAAAAAAAACCCTTTCAAGCAGGTCTTTAAATAGACAAAGAAATTGTGTAAACAGCTTGCTTTTGAGGTGGTGCTTATGTTTCCAGTACTATATGGCAGATTAAAACTCGTTGCCATCTACTAATTGCGTCATGTTTCTGTTGCATTTTTTGAATATGTGCAGCTAAAAGCAAGTAACTTCACGCAAATTCAGCCATGTGAAGTTTTTTAGGTCATGTTCAAATACTAAAATATTTTTTGTTTTGCTTTTTTGGGTCACACCTGGCGATGCTCAGGGGTTACTCCTGACTCAGCACTCAGGAATTACTCCTGGCGGTGCTCAGGGGACCATATGGGATGCCAGGGATCGAACCCGGCCGGCTTAGGCCGGCTGCGTGCAAGGCAAACGCCCTACCCACTGGGCTATCGCTCCGCCCCAAATACTAAAA
Organism: Cryptotis parvus; assembly: GCA_021461705.1. Lineage (NCBI taxonomy): Eukaryota > Metazoa > Chordata > Mammalia > Eulipotyphla > Soricidae > Cryptotis > Cryptotis parvus. Next base: position 70,016 of record JAJIBD010031250.1, read on the forward strand.
TATTTTGATAAATATATTGGTCTAACAAGGGCAAGATAAATAGCTCTTTATTTACTGACATTCTTTATTGGCATTCTACTCTACATCTCTCCTGTGGCTGTTTTATAGAACATAAAGTGTAGGTAAAGTGTTGGAATTTCAGATCTTATTTATAGGCTTCTACAAAATGGCTTTACTGTCTTTTATAATTTCTTGCTTGATTTATTCATATTCTTCACCAATAACCCATGGGTTTATATACATAAGCATGCATACATATTTACACACACTAGAACTTTACTCAAAGCTGTCGTATAGTTACAATTATCGTACCAAATTTTACATGAGACTTTTCTATTTGCTTCCTATCTAATAATGTGTTTAGGGAAAGCATTAATCATATTTTCTTTAATTTAAATAGTTATATTTTGCTTCTAGGTGGATCGGGTCATCTTCTGTGTCTTCTTAGAAGTTGACTTCAAAATCTACAAAAAGAAAATGAGCGAGTTTTTCCCTGTAGGTGAGTAAAGGAAATGTATCCTTGGAATTCAAGGAATGGAGACTGGAGGCTTTGTTTGCTTTCCACTTTGTTTTGATTATTAAAAGTATCATACATGTGATTTGAGATACCCCTGAAATGTGTATTATAAAGCACAGCAACCAATGGAAAATGTAAGGTTTATACTCAGACAAAGGATATGGCCTTGTCCTGGAGAAGTCAATTTACCTCTTAAGTCTGTTTTTTACATTAAAAGTTAGGAACAGAATAAAGTCACTTCTACGCTTTTTTCTCTGGCACTATATTACAGTATCTATGAATTTCTCTCAACACTTCTCCCAGGCCTGTGGTTTCTCTACCATGGTGTTGAGAATGTTGGGAATTCTAAGAGACCTATTTATGTTTGTTGGCAGACATCTGTTTCAGCAATGAAACCCATTTCTGCATCTCTTCTAATGATTTAAATCATAGTGAAGATAGTGACACTGTCTAGTGCACTCAAAGAGATGGTCATTCAACTTATTTCACACTACTTTTGTAAATATGAGAAAAACCTCAAGATTATAACAGAACCTGATGAGCAATGGATTGATTTTGAATGTCCCATGAGTTGGATTTGGTGAATTTGAATAATTTTTCTCTCTCTTCCACTTGTTTAAGGCTAAATCTTGTCTAATAATTTTATAATGCCAGTATGGTCACAAGCCAAAAAATGCTTACCACAGATATGGTAAGAATTTATTCCAGTAGATTTTATGATACTGTGAGTATTATTGGCATTTGTCTTTTAGAGAGCTTTCTTTGGAGATTGTCATCAGGTCCCTTTGAAGTTGCTTTGTGGTAGGTAGAAAGGAGAGAGTAAAGGATCTGGTGTACATTCATTCACTCTCTTCAGCTCTCTTTCCTAGTCATGCAGTGCAGAGAAAGGGGGAAGCCCTCCACACAGATCCAAGCAGGAAGTGAGTAACTGTCAAGAGCAATCATAGAAAACTGCTGGAGATGGGCTGACTCCATGCTCATGTTCAAAGTGGCCTAAGTATTTCTGAGTACTTGGAAGTATTTCTCTAACTTTATCAATTTTAAAACAAATCTGCCAAGTGCATTTAATTTGGCACTTTGACAACAGTATTTCTCAAAATGGAATATAATGTAAATTCAAAAGACTTCCATGTGATAATAAGGGAAATTGTGATTGTGATTTTTTTCCTCTTTTTTCATGTTCCTCTTTCTTCTCCTACCCTCATTTATGACTTTCTTCATTGTAAAATCAACTTAGTGGTTCAAAAAGTGTAAAGCAAATAATGGCTATTCAATATGTAGTTGGTGATATGAGTTGAAATCAATAAATTTCTTTCCCCATTATCTGACAGCTTGTTTCCATTTCAAGCTCCTTGTTTCATCAATTCACTTTATATCTTATGAAATCACTGTGAACTGAGCTGATTGTGTCTGCATTTCTGTGTGTAAATATCCCTTTTAAATGTGACTTGCTATGTTATTTGAGACAGATAGTCCCATGTCTTCTCAATATTGCAGTATACTCTGATTTTATAAATTTAGACTTCTTGACATGTTTAAAATTGATGACATATGTTCATTTTATGCCACTGAATATGAAATTTTGTTTCACTCTAACACATGATAAAAAATTACATAAACATGATCCGTTGGTATTAAAGCAAATCTATCCATCATCAGATATTCCAAATGATGCAAATACAAATAGTATACAAGAATCTCTTTTAAAAAGTGACAGGTTTAGTAGTCATAGACTGGATTAATTAATAACAATACAAATAAGTTATTGTGTGGAAAATTGTTACTACAAACAGATCCAAATTACACCTTGCATTGAGCTAAGAAATAAAATTCTCAGTCACATCAATGCTTTGAGTCACGCCATGCTGAAGAAATTATTTCTTTATATATTTATGATATATACATTTTAAAAGTAAATGTCAATATCCTCTAAAATTATTTAGTATTTCTGTAATTCTAGGCATCAGTCATTTGCAAATTATAAATAAGCAATATGAAACTAAAAGGAATTGAATGAAATATGTGACCAAATATATTTCACAATGTTAGCAGTTCATAACTGAATATTATGAATGATTCATGGCCATACTATCTCTGATTGGAATATATCTGACTTGCTATCTTGTCCCCTACATTGACTGACTCAGTGAATACCTAACTAATATTCTTAATCTTTGCCAGTACAATATTGATAATAGTTTAGAGTGGGAAAATCCATTTTCTATTAATCCAAGTCTCTATTATTTCTGCATGTTCACATTTTATAACTGGAAACTTCAGACAAAATTTATCAGACAATAAAAACAATGAAATTATGGTGGAAAAATATTTACCATCTATCATGCCATAGCTACCACCAACCACCTCATTTTTAAATTTTTTATATTTTTATTTTATTATACCACCATGAGATATACAATTACAAAACCGTTCATGATTAGGTTTCACTCATACAGTGTTCAAGCACCAATCCCTCCACCAGCGAACATTTCCCACCACCAATGTTCCCTGATTACCTCCCACCACCTTGAGCCTGCCTCAATAGCAGGCACTTTGCCTCCTCTCTCTCTTTCTCTCTTTCTGTCTCTCTCTCTTTCTCTCTCTATCCATCCATCCTTCCATCCTTCCATCCATCCATGTATCTATCTATCTATCTATCTATCTATCTATCTATCTATCTATCTATCTATCTATCTATCTATCTATCTATCTATCTATCTATCTATCTATCTATCTATCTATCTATCTATCTATCTATCTATCCTCTCTCTCTATCTATCTATCTATCTCTTCCTCTCTCTCCCTCTCTCTCTCTCTCTCTCCCCTACTCTTACACATTGTGGCTTGCAATACATACATTTAGGGGTTACCATGTATATCCCTTTCCCTACATTGAATGTTCAGTTCTAGGCTGGCATTACCATTTCAAACAATTATTAGCACTCTGGTCCCTACTCTGTCTTGCCTAACCACTGACTCCCACACACGTGCATTAGATTCCAACTACTGATCATCCCTTTAACTTAAGAATAACAGTTAACTTTCATGGGTTGCCTTATATCAGGCAGATGAATAGGCTAAATCTCTTAATGCTTCACTGTAACTCTAAGAATAAAGTTACTATATTAATCCCAATTTCACATATGGCATTTTATGTACACATGAGGAAAATGAGGTATATGGTTAGGAAAAGTATTTTACAATTATCAGCATTATTATATTTTAAATTTTAGAATCATATTGGTTACCTCATGAATGATAATTTTTTCAGAGCATCTTCAGAGAAATATAGTGTCAACTCTCAAGTTTTATTTTGTTCCTTGAAATAACTATTATTAATTTTATCTACTGCCCCACATTTTTCAAAGCTCTAATGCTTATCTTTCTTCTGATTTTATTGCTTGGATAACTGCATATGATTTTTGCTGGGTATTTTATTATGTAATACAAATTGGAATATTTTTGTGGGTCTCAAAATCCATTCACCTCTAGGAATCTAAGTGATGTTCCTTTCAGAATAACCACCAGGAAAGATATGAAAGGGTTTATGTTCGTCAGCTTGAATTGCTATAATAAAGTACCACAGATTGGTGGCTAAAACAACTGAAGTTCATTTTCCTATAATTTTGGAGGTTAGACCTCCAGGACCAACGTGTCAGTGGTGGTCTCTTTTCTTGCTTATAAATATCCATCTCTTCCTGTGTCTTCACATATTTTGACCTAACTTTCTCTTCTAAACTTAAATCAATCGTATTGAAATAACATCCACCCAAATAATTTATTTTAACTTAGTTTTCTCTTTAAAAACTTATCTCTAAATACAGACACTTCCTGAGATGTTAGGTATTAAGAATGTAACATATGACTTTGGGGACACATTTTGCTCACAACAGCACTCACCACAGAAATGCAGTAGAAATCCCAAAGGAAAAAATTATAGGAATTATTTTTAGATTATTCTCTGAGTGTGACACATTTGACTTTTTTTCTTGGAACTATATTATTTGAATGCATAGTGTGGCAGCTTTGTAGAATTATCATACACTTTGGTTGTGAAAAATTTATAGTTACAGTATACGATTATATTGTCTAAAACAAGTAATATTTATGTGATTCAATTCACAAATCAATTTCTTTACATAAAAAAGTTTATATTTTTCAGTGGCAAGAGTGATGTGCATTGTTGAAATTGGTTGCAAAAAAGAAAATAGATAATAATTCATCTGAAATATGATCTTTTCATTACCATCTACAGAGTCTAAATAGTCTTCATAGAGAACTGAATGATGCCACTTTTCTAAAATAACTACATGGTCATGTCTCTTTCTTTTCTCAGATTGGGGGAAGTCTACATTTATTCTCTGCAGGGGTTCTCAGCGAGGGTGATTTTTGCTAAGAAAAATTTCTGATTCTTATAATTTGTTTTGCAAATGGAGGGAGAGACTATTGGTATCCATGGATTAAAATCAAGGATCTTTTGAAATATTCTATGATGCCTAGGATAGCTTCCAATAGCAGAGAATTTTCAGTTGTAAGCAACAAAATAGACAGTAAAACGAAGCTATGATCTGAAGCAATCCCAATTACCATTGCTGTAAACAGGCAGACTTAGACTACTGTGATTGTGTTTCATAGCATTTTGCTGATAATATTTTACCTAAATTCAACTGTTTTGCTGGCTTTGGAATTCTTGTCTTCATTTGGACCTCTGGATTCTTAGATTTATAGGCTTCTTCTAATCAAGACTTTCAGTTCTTCCTCTGTTCCTCTGTACTTGCAGATAGTACACTGCAAGTGTATTATACTCACTATACTCACTCTGTACTCTGTACTTGCTCTGTACTCACAGATAGCATGTTTGTTATTGGTTGAAGTTTATTAAACATTTGACCTAATTCCCACTGATCTTCTATAGCTTCTGGGGTATGCTGGGAACTCTGCCAATCCAGGAGCAGGGTAGAGGGATCCGCTTCTACCCCAAGGGATCAATGGCTGGTGGACAGAGAAAGAAGTGAGAATCCAGCAGAGTTTCAAAAGGCTTTCCTCACACTTGTTCTGATATTCAATTTAGTAACAGGAGAACCGCAGACATTAGGCTCCTGGCTGGGCCCCAGCCATGTTTAGGTTTAGAATCCTAGGCCAAGATGGCCGCTACCACGTGCTAAGTCCCAAGGAGAAGAGAACAGAGAGGCAGAGGGTGAAAAGAAAGAGGGAAGAAAACGCAAAAGGCATGGAAGAAAGCAGGCTACAGCTTTTATAACTTTTCAGCCCCAACCATCCACATCAATGGAAAACAGTTAGTGTCAATCCCCCTCAGGTAACTTCTCCCCGGACCTCACCTAGTCCCATTGAAATGGTATTATTGACCCAGCCAAGGCTGCAGGTCTTTGGTAGATGGGGGAAAGGCATCTGAGATTAACTGTATTTTTAGAATACAAAGGCATGCATTTGTACCAATGGATATTCTACAGGCAGGTATATGTTTCTCCAAGCCTTCGCAACAGTCTCATCTTTACTTCTTAGTTGTTTTGTATATTAGCCTTTAGACTTATTAGAGAGCCACGCATGCTTGCTTGCCTGGAGGCAGGCAGCATTTATCTCTGGTCTAATTACCTAGAGCTTCAACATGACCAGGTAAATATGTTGGTAAGATCTATCTAGCCCCATGATGATTATGGTATAGCATTAGAGAAAATATTTATACCAACTAACATAGAATACATGGTAAGATATAAAGCCACATAGAGTCAGAGAATCAAACAGTTTTCTTGCCCTTATCTACAAAGTGGACTGCAGGAGGAAACTCCAGGCAAGATGCAGAGGCTCTGGGCAACAGTGACACATATAGCTACCACATACATTCTTGGAATCATTCATTGATATTGTCTATGGCCCAAATTCAACAGCCTCAGAAATTGTTAAGTCAAATATGGGTTTCATATCTGATGTGTATGGGTGGATAAACAGGATAATATGCATAACAAAGAAGAAATTTTTTCAACGATAATTTCCTGTTGCATCAAGAAGCATATGATTTCTTGCATCAAGAAAGGCATATTTCTTCTAAACTGAGAGCTTTTACTATTATCATTGGCCACTTATTGATAATATTATGCTGTGTATTCATAAATATTGTTTGAATTTCAGTACTATTCCTGCTCCTACCTACATTGTATGGATTTGTTAGCTATAAAATACTTTCAACTAAAAATTTTATTCAATCATATTCAGATTCATTATCAATGAAAAAACTTTTAAATAAAAATTATATTCAATATTTGTTTTTGAATAATTAAAATTAATTTGTTGATTTTTTCTAGATTAGTAATGTGTATATTCAATATTTACACATGTCATTTATTTAAAATATAATTCATAGATTTTAAATAATAAAAAATTAGAGAGCTAAAAATTTCTCTCTGTTCTTAATAAGCTTTAAAAAATAATCAAAAGGAGCCAAGAAGATAGTACATGGACTAAGATACTTGTCTTGAATGCAGCCATCCCTGATTCTGTTTACCTGCTCTGCATATGGCCGCTTGAGCATTGCCAAGAGTTATACTTGAGTGCAGAGTAAATTAAGCCATGAACACTGCAAGGTGTGCCACCAAAACCAAAATAATAATTATGATAATGCAGAATGACTCACTGGATCCACTAATATTTGGGGATCATTATTCTATACAGCCAGGCAGAAAATTATAAGAGAATCACTGCCTAAAAACTGAGCTTGAGAAATGGTACACACATTATATGATACAAGAATTTAAGTATGAGTTATTAAATAAATGAATAAAATACATGTAGGAATAACAAATAAGTATACATTATAATCTTACCAAAATATTTTTTTAATTTTTTATTTTTACAATTACAAAGATATACAATTGAAAAGTTCATATTTGAGTTTTGGTCATAAAGTGTTCCAGCACCCATCCCGCCACCAGTGCCCATCTCCCACCACCAACGTCCCCGGTTTCCCTCACCCCCTTCCCCAGCCCTCCTCCATGGCATGTTCTTTATTTCTTTCCCTTTCTCTCTCTTTCTCTTTTCTTTCCCTTCTAGACTATGGATTACAGTACATACATTAAAGGGTTGTCATGTGTATCTTTTTGCCTCTATTTAATGCTCAGTTCTAGGTTGGCATTAGTACTCTCGACAATTGTTAGCACACCGTTCCATTTTCTGTCTTACCTAGCCTCTGACTCCCACACGTTTGTAATAATTTCCACCTTTGACAAGACCTCCTGATATATGTTTCACTTGACCTTGGATATTGGTATCATAATATGTACATATATATTTATGTTATACAAATAAATGCAGTCATTCTGTATCTGTCGCTCTCCTTCTGGCTAATTTCACTCAACATAACCTTCTCCATGTCCATCCATATATAGGCAAATTTTATAACTTCATTTTTCCTGACAACTGCATAGTATTCCATTGTGTAGATGTACCAAAGCTTCTTTATCCAGTCATCGATTTTCAGGCATTCTGGTTGCTTGCAGATTCTGGCTATTGTGAATAATGCTGCTATGAACATAAAGTAGGGATGGTGTTTCCGCTGCGTTTTTTGGCTTCCCAGAGTAGATTCCCAGGAGTGGTATGGCTGGGTCAAATGGGAGTTCAATTTCTAGTCTTTGGAGGAAAGTCCATATTGTTTTCCAGAAAGGCTGCAACAGTCGGCATTCCCACCAACAATGGATGAGTGTCCCCTTTTCCTTACATCCACGCCAGCACTTGTTGTTCTTGCTCTTTTGAATATGTGCCAGTCTCTGTGGTGTAAAGTGATATCTCATTGTTGTTTTGATTTGCATCTCTCTGATGATTAATGATGATGAGAATTTTTTTCATATGTTTTTTGGCCATTCGAATTTTTTCCTTACTGAAGTTTCTTCTCCCCATTTTTTGATGGGGTTGGCTGTTTTTTTTCTTATATAGCTGTACCAGTGCCTGATATATCCTGGATATTAACCTCTTATCAAATGGGTATTGGGTGAATATTCTTTCCCATCTGTGGACTGCTTTTGTATCTTAGTCACTATTTCTTTTGAGGTGCAGAAGCTTTTTAGTTTCATGTAGTCCCATATGTTTATCTTTTCTTCTAGTTGCTTTGTTAGTGATGTTTCACCTTTGAATGCCTTTAGCTTCAATGAAGTGGAGGGTTTTTCCTATATTTTCTTCAAAGTACTTTACGGATTCAAGTCTGATATTGAGATCTTTAATCCATTTTGATCTGATTTTTGTGCATGGTGTTAGACACAGATCCAAATTTATTTTTTTACATGTCGCTGCCCAGTTTTTTCCAACACCACTTGTTGAAGAGGCTTTCCTTTTCCATTTTAGACTCATTGCACCTTTATCAAGATTAAATGATCATGTGTTTGAGGTTGAGTGTCAGAATACTCAATTCTATTCTATAGGTCCACAGGTCTGTTTTTATTCCAATACCATGCTTTTTTTAATTACTACTGCCTTGTAGTACGGTTTGAATTTGGGAAAGGTGATGCCTCCCATCTTCTTTTTCCCGAGGATTGCTTTAGCTATCCGTGGGGGTTTATTGTTCCGCACAAATTTCAGGAGCGTTTGGTCAATTTCTTTGAATAATGTCATGGTTATCCTTATAGGGACTGCATTGAATCTGTACAGAGCTCTAGGGAGTATTACCATTTTGACAATGTTCATTCTCCCCATCCAGGAGCAAGGAATATGTTTCCATTTCCTTGTGTCCTCTTTTATCTCTTGGAGCTGTGCCTTGTAGTTTTCTTTGTACAGGTCCTTTACACACTTGGGTAAGTTGATTCCTAGTTATTTGATTTTCTGTGGCACAATTTTGAATGAAATTTTTTCCTTAGTATCCCTTTCTTCTCTTTCATTATTTGTATATAGGAAAGCCACTGATTTTTGGGTGTTGATTTTGTATCCTGCCACTCTACTATATGTGTCTATTGTTTCTAGGAGTTTTTTTGTATAGAGTTTAGGGTTCTCTAGGTATAATATCATGTCATCTGCAAATAATGATAGCTTGACTTCTTCCTTGCCTATCTGGATGCCCTTGATGTCCTTTTCTTCTCTGATTGCTATGGCAAGTACTTCCAGTACTATATTGAATAAAAAGAGGTGAGAGTGGGCAACCTTGTCTTGTCCCTGATCTCAGGGGGAAGGCTTTCAACTTTTCCCCCTTTAGAATGATGCTCGCTGTGGGCTTTTGGTAGATGGCTGTTACTATCTTGACCAAAGTCCCTTCAATTCCCATTTTCTGGAGGGTTTTAATCATGAAAGGGTGCTGGATCTTGTCAAATGCTTACTCTGTGTCTATTGATAGGATCATATGGTCTTTATTTTTCTTTTACTGATATGATGTATTATGTTGATTGACTTGCAAATGTTGAACCATCCTTGCATTCCCGGAATGAAGCCTACTTGGTCATGATGTATAATCTTCTTGATGAGTCTTTGGATTCAGTTTGCTAGTATTTTGTTGAAGATCTTAGCATCTGTGTTCATCAGGGATATTGGTCTGTAGTTTTCTTTCTTTCTGTTGTCTCTCCCTGCTGTGTGTATCAGGGTGACATGTGCCTCGTAGAAGCTGTTTTGGAGTGTATCTGTTTCTTTTATTTTCCTGGAAGATTTTGAAAAGGACTGGCAGTAGGTTCTCCTTAAAGGTTTGGTAGAGTTCACTAGTGAATTCTTCTGGACCTGGGCTTTTGAGTTTGGGCAGACTTTTAATTAGTGTTTCTATTTCCTCGATGGTGATAGGCTTATACAGGTATTTCAGGTCTTCTTGTTTCAGCCGTGGGAGGTTATAGAACTTCAGGAATTTATCCATTTCTTTTTAGATTCTCATGTTTCATGGCATACAGGTTCTCAAAGTAATCTCTGATGATCTTTTGGATTTCTGTGGTTTCTGTTGTGATGTCACCCTTTTTATTTCTGATTATGTTTATTTGGGTCTCCCTTTCCCTGTCCTTACAAGTCTTGCCAATGGTTTGTCAATCTTGTTTATTTTTTCAAAAAATCATCTCTTGTTTTCATTATTATTTTGGATTTTTTTTTTGTTTCCAAATCATTGATTTCCTCTCTAAGTTTTATTATTTCCTTTTTTCTGCCTGAGTTGGGCTCCATTTTGTTGGTCTTTTTCTAATGTCTTCAGCTGTGTAGTCAGGTTATTTATGTGGGCCCTTTCTTGTTTCCTGATGAATGCTTGCAGAGTTATAAACTTCCCTCTCAACATGGCTTCTGCAGTGTCCCACAAGTTCTTATAATTGGTGTCTTCATTTTCAATTGTTTCCAGAAATCTTTGGTTTTCCTGTTTGATTTCTTCTATGACCCATTTGTTGTTCAGCAGTGAGCTGTTCAGTTTCCAGGTGTTTGGTTTGACTCCCTGTTTCTGTGTAAGGTTAACTTCCATTTTCAGTGCATCATGGTCTGAAAAGATAGCTGACACAATTTCTATCTTTTTTATTTTATTGAGGTATGCTTTGTGGCTCAGCATGTGGTCTATCTTGGAGAATGTTCCACGTGCACTAGAGAAAAATGTGAATTCATCTTTTTTAGCATGAAAGGCCTTGTATATATCCACTAGCTCTCTTTCTTCCATTTCTTCCTTCAGGGCCAATATTTCCTTGGTGAGTTTCAGTCTTGTTGATCTATCCATCGTTGATAGAGCAGTGTTGAAGTCTCCAACTATTACTGTGCTAATGTTAATGTCTTCTTTGAGGTCTCTTAGCAATTGTTTTATGTATTTTGCTGGCCCCTCGTTGGGTGCATATATATTTAGTATGGCCTTCTTTGTCCCTTCTAACCTTTTTCAGCCTGAAGTCTGTATTATCTGATATTAACATGGCCACACCAGCCTTTTTGGAGGAGTTGCTTGCATGGAGAATGGTCTTCCAACCTTTGACTTTGGCTCTGTGTTTTTTCTGATTATTCAGGTGTGTTTCTTGTAGACAGCAGAATGTTGGGTTAAATTTTTTTAATCCATTATGTCACTCTGTGTCTCTTAATTGGTGCATTTAGACCATTGACATTGAGAGAGATTATTGTCATCGGATTTTGTGCCATCTTTCTGTTTGTGCTTGTTGTGCTTATGGGTTTGGTCATATTACAGTGGACCCTTTAGTCCTTTTTAAAGTTGGTTTTGAGTCCATGAAGTTCCTGAGTTGTTGCTTATCCATGAAGTTGTCTATCTTTCCTTCATATCTGAATGTGAGTCTGGCTGGGTAAAGAATTCTTGGTGAGGCCTGCAGTTCATTGAGCCTTTTCACAATATCTCACCATTGTTTTTGGGCTTGGAGTGTTTTTTTTCAGAGAAGTCTGCTGTAAATCTTAGGGATGTTCCTTTGTATGTGATTTCCTTCTTTTATCTTGCTGCTTTCAGTATTCTATCTCTATAGTTTTTGTCATTTTAATTAAGATGTGTCTTGGTGTATTCTTGTTGGGGTTTCTTTTAGCTGGTATCCTACGGGCCTCCTGGATCTTGAGGCAAGTGTTCTTTAGTTCTGGGAACTTCTCAGCAATTATGGCTTTGACAGTTTCTTCTTCATCAGGGTTTTCTTCTTGCCTTTTTTGGGACCCCAATGATCCGTATGTTGTTTCTTCTGGCTTCATCCCGATTATCTCTTGCTGTCTGTTCTGTAATTGTGAGTCTTTTTTTCTATCTTCTGGTGTTGTGTAGAGAATCTTTGGGGCTCGTCTTCGAGATCACTAATTCTTTCTTCAGTAGCTATTATTCTGCTATGATGGCCTTCCACTGTGTTTTTCATTTCATTTACCTCATTTTTAATATCTGTCATTTCCATTTACATTTTCCTCACTTCTTCTCTCATGTCCTCTTGTGTTTTATTGTTTTTGCATTCCATTGCTTCTTTGAATTTCTTATGAATTCTTAAAAAATTCTTTCCAAAATTCCTTATCAGAGAGGTTATACAACTCATTGGTATTGCTTGGCTCATCTGGACTAGTGACTTCACTCATAGAGCTTGATGGAATTTTGCATTGCTTTACCATTATGACTATTTTAGCTTGCAAATGTGAGTTCTTGGGTGACTAGATAGTACAGTTAGTAGGTGTCTGGTCTGTTTGCAGAGTTTGGTGGGTGGCAAGGATGTAGGAACCAAGGTTCACTGGTACCTCATGCAAGATAGGTAGTAAGAGCGGTTTTGAGTTTTGGGATGTGGGTGGAGATTGCAGACGTTCCCTGAAGCACAGGGCCCAAGGGGTCTGGGGTGAAACCAAGGCAGTTTGCCTTGGTTCCCGTTGATGGAATTTCTGCTCTTCCCTTGGGCTGCTTGGGTCCATGGAGAAGCAAGGATAACGCACACACACACCCGTGGGGAAATTGCAGACATTCCCGGAAGCACAGGGCCCAAAGGGTCTGGGGCTTGGTTCCCATTGATGGAATTTCTGCTCTTCCCTCGGGCTGCTTGGGTCCGTGGAGAAGCAAGGATCACACACACACACACACACACACACACACACACACACACACACACACCTGTGGGGGAGATTGCAGAAGTTCTCGGAAGCACAGGGCCCAAGAGGTCGGTGTGAAACCAAGTCAGTTTGCCTTGGTTCCTGTTGATGGAATTTCCGCTCTTCCCTGGGGCTGCTTGGGTCCACAGAGACGCAAGGATCACACCAAAATATTTTTGACATAATGCAGATTCTTTGCATTGAACATAAAGGGATTTGAATAGAAAAGGTCAATGGATTAGTCAATTTTAAGAATATTACCATAGAAGCTTGTCAAATATTTGAACCAAAGTTAATGGCTAGATAAATTGTACAGGTTTTATTCAAATATTGACTGATATGATTATATCACTTTACTTGAGTATGTAGACATATTTAGGTTTCATTATATGATTTTTACCCTCTTAGACATAATTGACTAAAAATAAAATCATATAAATGAGGCTATATCTTTTAGTACTTATCTGTTATTTTCTAAACAAATCAAGAATATTCTCAATGCATTTCAGTTACTTTGAAATCCTTAGAGCATTCCAAATATGCAATAACAGTTAATGATACAATATGTCTTTTTATTTATTTTCCTGGCCAGGCATTTCTATCCATGTAAATGATAAATATACATTCTCTAAAGGCAACTGCAGTAGGATTTTTATAATACTGTATGTTGTTCAACATTTTTGTTTTTATCTCACCAATTAAAATATAACTGTAGAGAACAGAATATTTATAATATTCCATTGCTTTAATGCAATCTGCAAAACTTATAAATATATGGTGTTTATTAAAGTTAGTGAAAATATACCAAGCACTTAAGCTGAATTGTTATTGAACTACAAACTCTTGTGAATAGTCATTTTGTCCACAGATTTCTAGGTATTGATAACACAGCTAAATATATAAACCTTCTTTTCATTTGTTTTAACTTTTCATCACAAGGAATAAATATTTCTCTAATAAATATCTGACAATCAGAATAATAAAAAATTTTAGCATAAATGTATTCTACATAATTTAACAGGAGATATTCATAATGCCACTTCTTTCCAGCAAAATATTCTTGATTTTATAATATGTTCTCTTTCACCATTATTTGTTAACTTTTTATTTTCGTTTTTTAAATACTTTATTATACCACTGTTAGATATACAATTACAAGATGTTCATGTTTGAATTTTGGTTCTACAGTGTTCCAACATTCATCCCTCCACCCTTGCCCATTTCCTATCACCAATGTCCCCACCTTCCTCCCCTTCTTCTAGCCTGCCTCCATGGCAGTTCTTTATCTCTTTCTCTCTTTCTCCTTGATTCCCTTTCTTACACATTGTAGATTGTAATATATTCTAGAACATGATTGGTTCCACAAGTTTGATGTACCGGGTCCGAACATGAAAATAGCAGCTATTATGGTGAGCGAAGTCTCATCCGGCTGCTTCCGAGGCCCTACAGAGGTGAAAGGCCCCACTCCCAAAACCCATCTTGCCTCTTGGGAGCCTCATGGTCAGCTGAGCTAGGGGGAGAGCCAGATGGCAGCTCTCCCCGTGTGTCTGAGTCTCTACATCATGGCTGGGAGCCCTTAGGCAGTTGGTGGACTGGGCTACCAGGCCTCCAGGAGGAGTCAGGAGAGTGGATGGGGTACCCCAGTTCCATCTCCAGGAATGCCCAGTGACTTCCACCTCTGAAAGCCGCCTACGTGGGCTCGAACATGGCTGCTCTGTGTTGGTCTTGAGAGGAGCATCTCTCTTGCGTGGGTTCTGATGAGCTATATGGGGTCCAGACCGTGGTAATGGCAGCTATTATGGTGAGCGAGACTCATCTGGCTGCTTCCAAGGCTCTACAGAAGTGATGGGCCCACTCCCAAAACCCATCTTGCCTCCTGGGAGACTCCATGGTAAAGCTGAGCTAGGGGAGAGCCGGATGGCAGCTCTCCCCCCCATGCATCTGAGTCCCTCCTCTTTCTCTCTATCTCTATTTCTGTCTCTATAATTCTCTCTTCTCCTACACCATGTGACTTGCCTTACAGTTTATGATGCAATTATCAATGTGTATATTCAGTTGTGAGACATTATAGCTATTCATTCCCATCAACCTCCCCTGTTTGTTACAACTACAACGATCATTATGGTGTACTGATGTGAAAGATCCTGGGAAGGACCTGGTCCTAGCCAACGTTGTTATCTAAGCCTCTTGCACAGCTGTGGCATTGTCATAGCTGTGTGTCTGGTCTTCCCTTGTCCGGTTCACACCCACCGGCATGGAGAGTGAGGAGCCCAAATCCCTGCTCCATTCTGACCAGTGTGGCTTCCCCCCCACATGACTGCTTTACCCTAGGAGCTGCGTTGATCTTAGCTGGGGACTAGCTGATTCCTCAGAAACTCCATGGGCTGCTCCACATGGGCCAGGCAGTG
Organism: Cryptotis parvus; assembly: GCA_021461705.1. Lineage (NCBI taxonomy): Eukaryota > Metazoa > Chordata > Mammalia > Eulipotyphla > Soricidae > Cryptotis > Cryptotis parvus. The sequence continues at coordinate 85,418 of JAJIBD010031250.1, forward strand.
CAGCTGTGCATCTTGTCTGTCCCTTGTCCAGTTCATCTCTATTGTTACTTTTTTTTTTGGCATATCGAATACACCAGGGGTAGCTTACCAGGCTCTGTCATGGCTCTGGGTTCATTCCAGGGGGCCCAGTTGCTGCTGACTGGCTCTCGGGGAGCATCAGACCAAGGGAGAACAAGGGCTAAGGTTCAGGAGGGACCCAGGATTCGGCGATGACAGGGAAGACACAGACACACTCAGGTGGTGGTCTGAATCTGTAGCAATTTTACTGAGGGCTTCATAGGGTTTATATATCATAAAACAATAAAGAAACTTGGTAGGGCATACACTATGAAACAGAAAGCAAATGCATGCTTGGCAGGGCATACACAATGAAATAAAAAGTGAATACATAACAAAATGAAACAAAAATATGAATATATGCTACCGCAACTACTTAAGCCATCTGATTAAAATTAAATGAGGTATCTTTGTCTCATGTCTCGCCCCAAGAACCACAGGCTTCCCAAGTCCAGAGGTTACTCTAACTTCATTTAGACAATTATAATGTTTTTGTACATCATATCCAAGGTTTTGCCCAGTATTGTATAGCTGGTAACATATTATCCAGCATTTTCTTACTTTAACAAGCACCAAGGCTTTCTATATCACATTATTTTTTCTGTAAATGGCAAATCATGAAATTCCCTGCGTTTCCTATAACTTACCTATCTCCTTCCTATATCATCATATTTCCCTTCATATTGTAATGGTTCTAAATATCTATTATCAGTTTCTGAACTCTGTGATTTCCTGTCAACTTTTTTATTTCTGGTTTCCTCATTCCCTCATGTTTATGAGACTTTACTTCCATCATTAACTCTTTCATCTCCAGCTGGTTCATAAAAACACCTATACTGGTGTTTTTACACAGCTTGAATTGCTGGAGGCACTTCATTGCTTCTGATTACTGATATTCATTTGAATCCCAGAAACACCAAGGGACACATTGATTATTAGGCAAGAGTAGAAGGTTCACAATAACATAGAGAGGACGAAGAATGTTCCAAGCCATCGGTGAGGACAGAATCAGGGAATGGGCTATTCGGAGACATTACTCTCGCTGACTGCCAGGGAACTGCAGGAGGCAACGCCCGAGGAGCTCAGACCTCCCTTCCTGTTTTGAACTTTGAGGTGGCATTATCACACAGGCGACACCACTGTGGATGTGGCACCCAGTCTTTTTCTATGTCAGATCATCCACCATCCAGGGCCCACAGGGAAGAGCCTTGGGGTGTAGACAAGCCTATCTCCTGTCTGCCACCTGCCAATGCAGCCGGGCACCACAGCCACACCTGCAACACCTTGAGGGGCAGGTGGCCCTTTGAGATTGAGGGAGAGGTGTGGAAGGGAAGGGAACTGGAAGGAAGAAAAGACTAAAAGTAAAATCATGAGAAGATAAGTCATAAGAGTAAAATTGAAACCTAAAAATTTCAGGGGCACTGGTGGAGGGGTGGGTGCTGGAACACTGTAAGACTGAAACCCAAATATGAACACTTTTGTAACTGTATATCTAATGATGGTATAATAAAATATTTTTAAAAATAAAATTCAAAGTATTTAGGGGAAAAATTAAAATAAAATAAAATTTAAAAGTAATAAAAAATAAAAACTAAACAATGACCTTGATTTTAATGTATGCACTTTACCTCATAGAAAATAGTTTATTTCTAAATCAAATTCTTAGTTCTATTTTCTCCTCAGACTTTTTTTGCAAAATGTTTTAGTTCCTGATTTACCAAGTATGCTAGGAGGCAGTCTCCTCTGCTTCCACAACTGCCTTAAGTTACATAATTTGTGAAAGTATTTGCTAAACTACAATGCAAAGAAAAAATAATACTGCAGATAGAATTAGTTGTCAAGTATCTGTTGCCAAGACCTTGAAATACATGTTAGGGCAAGGGCGATAGCTCAAGGATCAGGGTAACATTAGTTTCAAGTATTAGATCCCAGGTTCTAATCGCCTCATTGCATGTTCCTCCAGGCAGTCCGAAGAAAACACTTATATCCCTAAGTACAACTTGGGTAGCTCTTAGAGTCTCAAGCACTTCTGGGTCTGAACATCACCAGACCCTAACATTGAACTACAAGGTCCAGTTTACCAAGTATGACAGGGAGCAGCCTAGCGATACTTGGAGCACTGCTTACAAGACTCCCTCCCCTAAGTATGGATGTTATACTAAAATATCTGAATTGGTCCAGTACAATCACTGGTTTTCTTAAAAGCCAGAAAAGGAAGGTGGAAGAAAAGTGAGTAAGAGTTGAATAAACACAACTCTGGGGAAATGTTCTGAAAGGAACAACTTTGCTTTGAAGATGAAAAAGGGAGCCAACAGATAAGAAATGTGGCTGGTCTTTAATAGCTGTAAATGCAAGGAACGTGCTTTATTTTATCCCAGTGAGACCCTTTGTTAGGCTTTGACCACAGAACTGCAGTAAGTTCATAAGTATGTATTGTGTTCAGTCACAAAATATGTGAGAAATTGTTCTAGCAGCAGTAGCAAACCAATCAATGCCTTCATTCTCTTAGGATACAGAAAAGAAATACAAGGAAAAATTGCTTAACTAGTCTTAATTTTACTCTTTCCTCCAAGACACAGAATATAAAAAATAGAATGAAAGGTTTTAAAATTTTATTAAATCATAAGTATATCAGATTTAGGCTATTTGTATACATTTGGACACTTTTTATATCTTGATAACATTGATACTTAGAAATAGACATTTCATGCTCTCTGTTATGTGACATAAATGAGGGCCTGGGTTCTTAGGAAATAGGTGCTAACCGTTTCCACCTGATAGGCCTCAAAAGCTACAAGCACATTTTGCCTTCAATGAAAATTCAGTGAAGTGTTGCTGTAACCAAGCAACCCGAAAAGAGGAACAAGTAGCAGGCATAGGTAGAAAGCAATCTGTCCCTTCAAGTGGGGAACTGAGCAGTGTGTGTAACAAATGCTGATAAACAACTGAACAAATCAAAATGTTGGTACATTAGCTTTGACTGACATGAATTTGATCTCATTAGGGAAGTTCTGATCAAAGAAAGCAGACAACACAAAATGTTGCTAGTAGAAGGGGGATGATATAAGCATCTATATAGAGATCCCTGCATATTAATATTTTGAGAGTTTTCAATTCTTTAGTTGTAAATAACACAAATGCCATATATGCACACATGTATATGTGTCTGTTTGTGCTATTTAGGAACTTATACTACTCAGATGCAGTACTGATATATATATACACATATATGCATAAACGTAAGGAGATATTACTATTGCCCATTCAAGCAAATTGATGAACAACAGGAAGACAATTGATACAAGTGCTACAAGTGATATTCATTGATCATGTCTAGAGAATTAGCTCCAACAAACAATATAGAATAGCTTATTCAGTGTATGTGAAGGACAAGTTCAAACAGAGATTGAGAAAAATTTGAATTAAGTGTTGGCTGTAGGTGAAGTTTTGGTGGGTCTGTGGTTGACTAGTACACCAGAAATAGATCAAGCAATATGACTAGTACAAAACATATTTTCAAGAAACTTAGAAAGTGAATGCAAGAACAGAAAATGGACAGACTCACACATAACAACAACCTAGAAAAAAAGACATGCCTTTATCAATAACATTCCCTTATATGGGCTTTAATGGTCAATATAATTAGTGGCACTAAGGGAGCAGGCACAGGGATGGGGAATGGGAGGGAAATGAGGGCCTCTGGTGGTCATGGAATTGGTGTTGAACGATGAATCTTTCCGACAACTATACTGTGAAAAACTTTGTACTTTTGTAAATAAAGGTGTCTAAATAAAGTTAAATAAATAAAATAAAAATGGACTTTCTCTGAGAAAGCCTATTGCTCCTACGAGTCCTTGGTAATAAAATAGTAAAACATAAGGAACACAGAAGAATCCCATGGCAACATATGCAGACTTCAGAAATAAGACGTGGTAACACATGAAATAAGAGATACATGATCACTGTAATTATTCTACTGGATGTAACTATATATGTGTGTATTTGTGCCTGAATCTGGCAGGAGAATTGCTTGATCTAGTTTTTCTGTCCATTTGTTAGTCCCCAAGCGAGTAGAGAGACTACCTTAATAATTAATGGGAGTAACTGTGCATCAGAAACACTCACTTTTCCATTTAACCCACAGAACCTTTAGAATTAGTCCCTCTCCATGTCTGTCTCCTACCCACTCTATGTCCTGACCATGAATTGTCATAGCCATGTTGTCATGCTTCATGGTTCATGTGCTTGCCATCGCAATCACAGAAGAAAGCACAAAAAATCTTATGAAGACAGTTTTTCACCTCAGCAGCATGTGTATGGGTTTCCCTTCCCAGTTATAAGCATTGATAATATATAAGGGAGAGCTGCTACTTGCTCTCCCTATGCCCAGCCACTCATGAGGTGCCCGGGAGGCATGGCGGGTTCTAGCCCTGGCCTGCCACCCCAGCAGAGCCTCACAACAAGCCAAACGACCTCTCCCTACTCCCTGGGGGCCGCCATCTTCCACATCCGACTTTCCTCTCGTCACAACTCCACCCAGCAGACCAGACTATCACAGCCCAGCTTTTCATCAATAAATGCTTTATGTACAGGTGACTACAACAGTATGCCACCCGCACGACAAGCCTGGCAAGCTGCTCGTGTAGTATTTGATATGCCAAATACCAGTAACATTTATATTAGGTCATTCCCATGACCTAATATAATGGTTTGAGGCTCTTTATGTTCCTGGAGCAAGCAGATGCCTTTGGGTTCTACTAGCATGAGACAAGACATATGGAGATATTACTGGTGCCCACTCTAGCAAATAGATGATTAACGGGAAGATAGTGATAGTGATAGTGATAATATATAACTATAAGGGTCTGCTTGGATAATCTTCAGCCCTGAAAAAACGATAACTTAAATGTTTTAAAGATTCCCCTGCCATTATAAAGTTGTAGGTACTTTGGACCATTAGTTCTCTTACTTAATATGCTTGAGCAGCTGGAAGATTTGCTTAGATAGAAAGTGTAGGGTCCTTACCTCAGAGACTATGATTAAATAGTGCTTTAGTGGCATATGAGAATTTGTATTTCTAGCAGTCCCCAGGTGATGCTTTTGGTGCTGAGACCAACTTTAAAGTTCTGTGAGATTTTATAGTCTATTTATTTTTGTTCTTTTACTCCCACACAAAGAGTGTTGGTATCGGACTTCTAGATCAGGGAATAGGGCAAATCTCTAGTCATTGCAAATTCATGACATTCTTTATGTTTTTTAAAGCATGAAACTATTTGTTACTGGGAAATAAGATGCCTTCATATTAACATTTTCTCCAAAAAATAGGTGAAGAAGCTATTACAGATTTCAAATCAGGTTAGATACTAGCTTTTAAAATGTGTATAAAATTAGCTGTCTCTGAAAGCACGTTATTCAAAGAAATGGTGCATTCTATCCCGCATTTTTAATCAAAATAAGAACTTCAGATATATTTATACCTTTCAGAAGAATTGAACAGGGTAACCTGACAAAGAATGATGTAGAGAATAAAAACTGTAGCCATTATGAAATTATCATCAATAAACTCCCTTAGGAAAAAATGGAGCATAAGCCTCCTTGGGCTTTGCCTAGGAAGGCAAGGGATTTTTGGCTTTGACATTCCAAAACACAGAGAATGATACTGTCTGATGGATTGTTCTCTAGTTTGAAAAAAGTATATGCATCACTTCGCTAAAATCGTTTATTTCATTTTTGTCCTCTAACAAAGAAGTATGGAGCTTGAAAACCTGTTAAAAGGGGCAGCGGCTCTGTGCCCACGCCTCCATCAGTCTCCTAACTGCTTCCAAATTTTGAATGGTCTGACTCCCTAGTTCCATAGGCTTTCATCTTCTTTTATATATCATCTTTTGGTTCCTGATTTTGTTAGAGAAAAAATTATGATGAGAAATTTGCTGCATATATATGGCTCAGCCGAGCACATTATATAGAATAACATTGAACCATGGCCAATTTCATTAATAAGTAATAGCACATTAGGTGCTGTGCAGAGCAGAAACACTCCGCTTGATTTTTATACAAATAATACCAATAGTAAGGCTTAAATTTTGTAAAGTTGCTTTTTCAGTAAATGTCTCTCATAAGAAAATATTATTCATAAATGATGTTATTTCTCTGCTTAAAGTTGTTCAGTTTCCAGATTTCAAAAATTTTCAACCTGGGGTATGAATTAAGATTCTAAAGAGAAGCAAAACTAATGGCACATATATAATCCATACATATGATGTAAGTTTCATATTGCTATTGGAAAAAAATTTATTCTAAGCAATTAACAAACACATTTGTGGAGGCTTAAAAGTAGTCCCAATATTTGAATTTGGCAAGTTTACTGTCCCAGAGGAGCTGATAGTGTAGTTAGAGTAGTTTAAAAGTCTAAGAACCAGGAGAGTGAATGGTGTAGTTTTGATCCAAAGTGTCTGGAGGCTTGAGACCTAAGGAAAACTGATGATTTTGTTTTATCCAAAAGCAGGAAGAACATGTTGTTCTAACACAAGGTAACCCAGAAGAAATTCCTTCTTATTTACAGAAAGATCGGATTTAAACTGACTGACTGATATCGACTCACTCACATTAAAGATGGCAAACTATTTTACTCAGCCTACCACTTAAGTGCCAACAGTATTAGCGCCAGCCTTATAGTCACTCATTTGGCAAAAGTGAGGGTACTCTGTGGCCTAGTCATGTTGATACCTGAAAGTTGTCATCATAACTGTCATGGACAATTCTTATTACCTAGTCAGATATGTCGCTTTATTTTTGTTCCTTCCATAATTCTGTCTTCAACAATTCAAAATTGGTTTTATATCCTTAATAGCATATTGACCATTCAAATATATGGTGTTTTAGCAGCTACTTTCCCTCTGTTTGAGGATGATCATTATTATCTTAGTCTGAATGCCCCCCTCACCCCTCTCCACCCCCATAGCAAAGCCTAAAAAAGAATTCTAATAGAAGCCATTTATTTGGAAGGTGTTCCCAGAAATACCAACAGAGAATCTGGGAAGTAAGAGAAGAAAAGGAAGGAGATAGTGAGGTTGTTTTAAGGCCATACCACCAGTAAACTGACAGTCTCCTTGACCGGATAAGGTTGGGGGTATCTGGGCTCTAGTGAAGAACATGCTTCTGAATTAGTTCACCTGACAGGCAAGGGACCTGAGGCACTTAATGCAACCACCAGTTACTTGTGCAAGGTTTTCTTTTAGGCTCATTAATTCCCTGCTATCTCCTTAGTATGATGCAGCAACTCAGGGAAAACAGAGTACTGGTAACTGGATAAGGGTCCAAGCCCAAAGTGTCAGAACAGGGGGTATAGGCAGAACAAATATATCTGCTAGATTCTATTATAGACTTTTCTTCCCTTAGTTAACTCAGCTTATCCTTTCACACTTCACTTAAGCCTCACCTCTACAGGAAAGCTCTCATAAACCTTCACTCTGATTTTGCAGCCTCTTGTCTGTTTCCCAGTAGGATTTCAGAGAATCTGTTACTTCTGATTCAGATTATAGTCTTACTTTTATGTATCTCCCAATTCTTTGTCAGCCTTTATCCTCATGGCCTTTTACAATTCTGGAACATGGCCTGGGTTATCAAATACAAATTTTAATAGTAAATGTAGCAATAATGAAGTCATCATGACCATGATAGTGTTTACAGAATGCTCATTCTGTGTAAGCACTTTAGATGTGTAAACAACTTTTGAATATTGGGGTTTTTTTATTATCCTGTTTTCTGCATATGGAAAATAAGCTAGATCTCTGCATAATTTGCCAATTCTATAAAGTTAACTTTGAAAGTAAACCAAACATTTTGGGTTCAAATACTGAATATGCTAATAAACACTCCATAAATAGATCAAAATAATTGAATGAGTGAATGAATGAATGAGTGTGTGAATGAATGAACGAATGAGTGAATATATCATCCTTCAACACATGGACTCCATTCTAAGGAAGGTGCTATCAGTGTTTGTAATGTTCAAATGTCAGCCCTATTTTACTCTTTCCATATGCTTTTCTGCAGCCAGACTGGAAGTATATATTTCTTGGCTGACACATCTTGTAGTGGCACTAACCACCCTCTACTGCTCATTCAAATTGGTCTGCATCTTTGTCTCCTTACCAGATTTCTAGTCGATTTCTTACATGATGGATTTGTCTTGGTATTTCTATTAACCCACACACAAAGCCTCACTCACAATAGACTACCAATAAGTGTTTGCCAGATGGAAATTTAAATATATCGATGACAAGCAAAGTGATCTTTGATTCTTCCTTTTTCATTCCCTAGAAACCCTGGATTGTCTTTTTTCCATCCCTGCATTATTCCAAGAGTCTGTTGCCATAGAGATGTTACATGGTTCTGGGATTCAAAATTCTGTTTAAATATAATAAATTCAGGGAATATGTGAAGCGCTTACTTTTTAGAATTATGACACTCTTTTGCTTGAAAAATTACATTTCTAAGAAATAAGATTTTTTCTTGCCAAAACTGCACTCATGGAAAGAATAAAGGATAAATAGAAAATCACTAATGATTCTAATATATTTGAATGAAATAAAACTTAATTTTTTTCTTTTCTTTTTTTTAAGTATTTTATTATACCACCGTGAGATATACAAATAAAAAGATATACAATTAAAAAGTTCATGTTTGGGTTTTGGTCATACAGTAAAACTTAATTTTTTAAAGGTTAACTCTGGTCATCAAGAATTGCCTTTTAAGGGGGCCGGAGCGATAGTACAGCGGGTAGGGCGTTTGCCTTGCACGCGGTCGGCTTGTGCCGGCCGGGTTCGATTCCCGGCATCCCATATGGTCCCCAGAGCACCGCCAGGAGTAATTCCTGAGTGCAGAGCCAGGAGTTGCCCCTGAGCATTGCCGGGTGAAAAAGCAAAAAAAAAAAAAAAAAAAGGAATTGCCTTTTAAACCTCAAACAGGATGCATTTTCCATTTACACTAATATTTCTCTAATACTTATTAAAGATTTTCCCTTATAGAGTGCCATTTTAAATAAATTTAGCTAAAATTACTAAATTATGGATCATATAACCAGGAGGAATTCTCAAACTTTTATTGTGTCCTTTATTTACAAAATTTACACATGAACATGATGTCCTAATATACAAAAGAAAATCAAATATGCTCTTGATGTAAAAATGATAGTACCATAATTGGGCCACTTCCTTGCACATGGTTAATTTGGGTTCAGTCTTGGCACCGTGTACCTTAGTAATCTCAGATCACTACCAAATGTGGCCCCCAAACAAAAAACAGACAAAAATCTCTTTATCAGTGAAGAATTTATGATCTAGAGTTGAACCCACAAGACAATATGTAAACAATTAGCAAGGCTATGATTTTGATAGTAAAATAGCTACTGTTTAGTATATAGGATAGTTTCTGTAGATATTCTCATGTCTTATATAGTGAAATCTCTTTAATCCTTATATAACTCTACATAGGAGGGGTATTATTGATTATTCCATTCTATCATTGATGAATTTGAAATCCAGGAATAAATGTAACTTTTCTAAGGTAACATGCCTATTCAATAGAAGTTGGAGAAGCTATTCAGAACTAAGTATTCAGTATACAGAACTAAGCCCTAAAGTCCTTAAAACTTACATTCAGTAAATAATAATAAAAGGTACATACAATTGTTTTTTCTAAAATTGGGTGAAGCAAGTGTTATGGTGCCTCATCTTGGCCTTGATATTGAATTTGAAGAGATACGGAGAAGAAACTTACTTCTGGAGAAGGAAGAAAAGAAAAGAAGAGAATTACTTCTGGAGAATTGAGACCTTTATTTGTTATCAAACAAAGGCCTTGAGAAAATAGGAAAAAACCAATAATGTTTTCCAGCAGGTGCGAGAGTGGATATACTAAGAATATTGAAACATAAACATGATTGAAACTCTACATCATTGACCTTGATCATTATCTACCTACATACCCACCAGATCTCACTTTTTTCCATTAGGTGTTGAGAATCTCAAAGTGTTTGTAAACTCATTTAGAGTTTTATATTAAGGTAGATTTAAGAGCTGTATGTTCAAAAATGATGAATCATAAGTGGTACTGAGAGGAGAGATGTTAGAAAGCAATAAAAAAAAAAGGTTGGCACCGTGTTCAAGAATTTGGGTTGCAATAATGTAAATAGAGACAAGGAAAGATGGGATAAGAGGATTTGACATTAACTGTGAGCAATATTTTCTTGAAAAGATGGCTTATTAAAAGTTTCCAAAAGAAAATATGTCCATGTACACTGACAAAATAACTCAGATGATCACTAGTTCTTAAGGTCCCAAGCAGCAACATATTCTTGGGCACTCATATTGAACCACAGGCTTGGCATATGTTTTGGCAAAAAAAACAAAAATATTGTTGGGAATAGTTCATAGGCACCTTGAACCTGGTAACCACCCTGCTCCCAAGTAAAACTATGTTATCTTGTCTAGCACAGGGAAAATGTTTGTTCTTGTGCAGCTCAGTGGGACTCTGGAAAAGGTGAAGAGAGGAATTGTGGATGGGAATGGATAAAGATAGCAAATGCATCAGAAATCTTTAGCATTTTTCTTGGTGCCTGCAGAGATTCTATGTATCAACCCCAAACCAAATGGTGACACCCAAGCTTTTTGGGCATTTGATGGGAGCATGGGTGACTTTAACAACTACTGAAAAGACATGCAGTTTTTTTTTGTTTGTTTGTTTTTGCTTTTTGGGTCACACTGGCAATGCTCAGGGGTTTCTCCTGGCTCTACACTCAGGAATCACTCCTGGCGGTTCTCGGGGACCATATGGGATGCTGGGGATCGAACCCAGGCCGGCATGGGCTGGCCGCATGCAAGGCAAACGCCCTACCCACTGGGCTATCACTCTGGCCCTAGTTTTTTTTTATTTTGTGATTTTTCTGTCTTAAGAATTGAAATAACTAAAAACAGGATAATCTTAAAGAAGTAATATAAATTATTATATATGTTTTTACTTTAAATAGAGAATATTTTAAAAAAATGCAAACTATGTAAAGTTGTACTTGAATGTATAAAAGTGTCTTCATTTAATGACATGTTGTATAGAAAGGATAAACAGAAATAACAATCTCATTTCTCCTAGTTTTTCTTTTGGTTTTATTTTAAAGTAGTCAAATTGGACCATTCTGGTGTTTGTAACTTTCATATGACTTACTTTCTCTCTTTTTTTTTAATAGATGATACTAATGAAGAAGATGTTGACATGAAAGAAGATGCAGGTATCAAAGTTATGATTTTGTTCTTAAAACAGACAAGAATCTTTTTATTGCTTATGTAATCTTACATTTGGTGTTTTTTTAATTTTTTATTTACCACTGTGAGACATACAATTACAAAGGTGCTCACAATTTGTTCTTGGTAATACAGTATTCCGGCACCCATCCCCTCCACCAGTGCCCCATTTCCACCACCAATGTACCCCACCCCCTCTCACCCACACCCAGGCTGCCTCAAAGTCAGGTATCCCTGTTTCTCTCTTTCTCTCTCTGTCTCTGTCTCTCTCTGTCTCTGCATCTCTCTCCCTCTTGTTTTACACACTGTGGCTAGCCCTGCAGATATTTAGAGTTTATCACTTAAGTTCTCTTTGTGTAAATTTAATGGTGAGTTTTCTCTTTATATCCTATTAATGAATGCAGTAATTCTATATCTGTCCTTTTTCTTCTGACTAATTTCACTCAGCATGATAGTCTCCATGTCCATCCATTTGCAGGTAAATTCCATAATTTCATCTTTTCTGAAAACTGCATAGTATTCCATAGTGTAGATGAACCACAGTTTCTTTAGCTAGTCCTCTGTTCTCGGGCATTTAGGTTGTTTCCAGATTCTAGCTATAGTGAATAGCGCAGAGATGAATAAAGAAGTACAGATAGTGTTTCTGCTATGTGTTTTTCGGTCTCTCGGGTATATTCCCAGGAGTGCTATTGCTGGATCAAATGGGAGCTCAATGTCTAGTTTTCGGAGGAATGCCCATATTGTTTTCCAAAAGGGCTGGACCAGTCGGCACTCCCACCAACAGTGGATGAGAGTCCCTTTTCCCCACATCCATGCCAGCACCAGTTGTTCTTGCTGTTTTGGATGTGTGCCAGTCTCTGTGGTGTGAGATGGGACCTCATTGTTGTTTTGATTTGCATCTCCCTGATGCCCTCAAAGACAGAAGAGCAGAAATACTGGAAGATGCATCAGAAACAGGGAAAAGCATTCGCACTGCCCGCCTGTCCTTCGCCAACTATAAGACCAAGATGACTGCCCTCCGACGCCCTGATGGATCTATCACATCTTCCAGAAAGGCAATGGAGAACATTATCCAGGACTTCTACTCAAATCTCTTTGATAGCCACATCCACCTGCCCACATACCAAATTCCAGAGGATGGATATGTCATTCCCAACGTTCTCCCTTCTGAAATCCTACATGCCATCTTGTCGGTAAAGAAGGGAACAGCACCAGGCCCAGACAAAGTCAGACCCGAACACCTGAAGAATCTGCCGTCGGTACTCATCAATACACTAGCTCGGCTCTTCACATGCTACCTGTCCGAATGCAAGGTGCCCTCCCAGTGGAAAACCAGCAGGACAGTTCTACTGTTCAAGAAGGGAGACATTCACGACATCGGCAACTATCGCCCCATCTGCCTGTTGTCCGTCATCTACAAGCTGTTTACACGAGTCATCCTGAACAGGATTAGCAGAACACTAGATGAAGGACAACCATGCGAGCAAGCAGCCTTCCGGAAAGGATTCAGCACAATCGACCATATCCACACAGTAACCAAGCTCATCGAGGTTTGTAGGGAGTACAAGATGCCGCTCTGTCTCAAGTTCATTGATTTACAGAAAGCCTTTGATTCTGTGGAGACAGAGCCGTCATCGAAGCCCTAGCCAAACAGGGTGTTCAAACCCGAATACATCAAGATCCTTCGTGAGCTGTATTACGGATTTACCACCATGATCTCACCATTCTACAAAGAAGTGATCATTAATGTGAAAAGAGGGGTTCGAAAGGGTGATACCATTTCACCAAAACTCTTCAGTGCCACCCTCCAGAACATCATGCGACAATTAGAATGGGAAGGAATGGGAGTGAAGATAGATGGTCGGCAACTACACCACCTCCACTTCACTGATGACATCGTTCTAATAACACGAAACATTAGCCAAGCGGCACAAATGCTGGCTGACTTCCGACAGAGAATGTGGAAAGATAGGTCTACAGCTGAATCTAAAGAAAACAATGTTCATGAAGAATGAACTAGTTCCTGAGGCCTCAATCACTCTCAATGGAACAAACATCTCTGAATGTAGCAGTTATGTGTACCTAGGTCGAGAAATCAACATGATGAACGACCTAAAACCTGAGCTGCACAGGAGGAAGAGAGCAGCATGGAATGCCTTCAAAGGCATCGAATAAATAGCTAAAAGGAAAAAGAACCTCCGGCTCCGGGCACATCTCTTTGACTCCACCATTCTCCCTGCATTAACATACACCTCAGAGATCTGGGCCCTACGAAAGCAGGATGAAAATGCTATACGGGTCTCCCAGAGAGGAATCGGCAGAGCTGTGCTTGGAATATCACGCCTCACTCAAGTGAGAGAAGGAATCCGGAGTTCTGACCTCCGTCGCTATTCCAGAATCAGGGACGCTGTCTCGTTTGCCAAGGCATCGAAAATAAGAAGGGGCTGGATATGTAATGCGATTTGGAGACAACCGCTGGACTAGAGCTGTTACTGACTGGATTCCACGGGATGTCAAAAGATCATGTGGCCGCCCACCTACAAGATGGTCAGACTTCCTTGTAAAGACCCTGAAGGAACGGTTTGAGGCTCTTCATATTCCTGAATCAACCAGATGCCATTGGGCTACATTGGCACGTGATAGGGTCCAATGGAAATGTTCCTGGCGCCCGCTCGAGCAAATCGATGAATAACGGGATTCAAGTGATTCAAGTGATTCAAGTGATGATTAAAGATGAAGAGCACTTTTTCATATGCCTTTTGGCCGTTCGAATTTCTTCTTCTTGGAAGCTTCTGTTCATTTCTTCTCCCCATTTTTTGATGGGGTTGGCTGTTTCTTTCTTGTGAAGGGCTACCAGTGCCTGATATATCCTGGATATTAACCCCTTGTCAGATGGGTATTGGGTGAATATCCTTTCACACTCTGTGGATTATCTTTGTATCTTGGTCACCATTTCTTTTGAGGTGCAGAAGCTTTTCAATTTTATATAATCCCATTTGTTTATCTTTGCTTCCATTTGCTTGGTGAGTGGTGTGTCGTCTTTAAGGATACTTATGGATTATAGTAATATTACATTTGTAACAAGAAGAAAGAATAAGGTTAATAGCATAGAAATGTATACTAAAGGTCATAAAGTAAGAAAGCAGCAATATTAAACCTTAGAGCTAATGTGTTTTTTGATTTTTTAGCACTAGAACATGAATGTGAACATTCTGATAGATCAGATAAAACTGAAACATGACCTTTTTGTTAATAGAGTTGAGGAGGCAATCAGCCATCAAACTTCTTTTTGGAAGCAGGCAATTTCAGGGACACAGGAGGTTTTGCTCAGAAGTTACTCCTGGCTCTGTGCTCAGTGATAACTCCTGGAAGAACTTAGGAGACCATAATTAGTGCCAGATATCAAGTTGGAATCAGATGTATACAAGGCAAGCACCATTCCCGTGTATTATCTTTTATAACCTCCAGCCCCCAAACTTGATGGCCAATAAACTCACTTATGCTTATATTTTCTGTGGGACGGGAATACTGAGCACAGCAAGTCTGATATAATCATCCTCCATCACATGGTCTGAGACGTCAACAGAAAACTGAGAAACTAGGGACTTGAATTATATGAAGATTTATTCATTCATGTATTTTGCTAATGATATCAGTCCTCTGCTGAGATTTACACTAGGGAAATTTTCTCAATCATTTTTTCTAGGCCTCTTTATAAGGTCTAAACTTCATTAATGCACATAGTTAGTTTCCAAAGTGTTTTCTTTAGAGAGAGAGTGTCAGAGGAAGCTGTACCCTATCTAAGACTGAACCTCATAAAATCATTTTAACCAAACTCACTTCTTAGGAAATCAGAAGTTTGTTCATGCTCAGGTAAATAGAAAATAAACTTAGTTTTTTTGATAGCTCTCAGTAAGTTCTGAAGAGGGTTTAAAACCTGAAAATATTGCTCCAGTATCTCTGGAAAATACATTTTGTACAGATGAAATAGCATTTTAGTGTAATTATCAGCTACTAGGTTGAATATTCCTCAAGAAAGATAAGGCAATCTAAAAGCTAAAAGCATGCACTCTAGACTAGATGGCCACAAAATATTCAAGTTCTTGAATTTAGATACCTGAACGCTAATTTAATATCACTGTATATTGCCTTTGGATAGAAACTTTTCTCTGAAATCTCTAATTTACACCTTTGAGAGCAATAACTCCTACCAGAGTTGTTTTAAAGTTAAATGAAATATCATGGTTAAACTATTTCTTAGGGGTCCTGGAGTGATAGTACAGTGGGTGGGAGCTTACCTAGAACATGGCCAATGTGGTTTTGTTTTTGATCCCTGCCAAGAGTGCTTCCTAGATCTTAAGGTCTCTTATTCACAGACAGGAATAAGACCTGAGAATTTCTGGGTGTAGTCCAAAAACAATAACAAAATAATAATAAACTATGTATTGTACCATGTAAATATTCAGTAAAATGTCACTTTTATTTTATCAGATATTGTAAATGCATAGTACTAAATTAATACTATAAAGGTTCATTTTCTTTTTAAATCACACAAGTCTAATCATAAAACGGGGCTAGAGTTCAAAGTTTAAAATAGGTATCTTGGGACCAGAGAGATACTACAGCAGGTAGGTTGTTTGCCTTGCACACAGCCGTCCTGGGTTTGATTCCTGGGATCCCATATTGTCCCCGAGCCCTGTCAGGAGTAATTTCTGAGTACAGAGCCAGGAATAACCCTGAGAGCTGGTATTATGTTTAATTAAAGAAAAACTCCCTATGAGTCACTGTCAACCTCACCTTCCAAAGATCTATTAAAGGATTTTTTTTAATTTAGTGATAACCAATATTGGTTTAATTTAAATGATCGTTCTCTTAAATTTGTTCATTCTCCCTCCGCTTACCATATATGACTTTCTCTTCTTTATCATAGTTCACTGGATCAACTGTTACAGATTAATCTACTTTTTTCATTTTCCACTATGAATATTAACATTTAAATTTCAGTATTCTATAAGTCTCTGTAGTCCTCATTTGTTTAAATATTTTCACACGGTGTATGTTTTTCTATTTTAAGGGTAAATGTTACAACACCATAGCAACCACCAATAATGCTCCATCGCAGCCATTTTCCAAATCCTAAGATTGTCTTGGAGAATCAATCTAAAGTCAGAGGCAGGAATGAAGGAGGTAATAGGGAGACTGGAGTAACTATCATGAGCTCCTAACTGCATCCTCTCGGCATACACAATTGTTTGCCAAGACCAAAAAATTTTTAAGGGAAGTTCTTGGGACTTTCTGCTGAGTGTTTGTCTCATCCATGAAAACAAACCCATTCACTAGTGAGTTAAAGTCTCTGGAGCAACCCTCAGTTGATAATGAACAAGGGGTTGGTTGATCTGTCTGCAAGAAACATCTGACGAACGGTCTCTTCTAACACTCCACAGATGTCTATAATGTGAGCAATTGTGTAATTCCTGGTTTACTAGTAGTCATACCTAAAAAGAGAGCAAAAAAGGAGTTAAATTAATTTTAAAATACTTCATATATTAATATATACACTCATCATTTCAACATATAATCAATATAAAATTATTAGTCATGTATTTTAGTCTTTTCCCCATTCTATTACAATTTTGTGTTTCATATTTCCACCTAAATTCAGACTAGCAGCTTTTCAAGTACACCTTGACAATTTGTGATATGAAATAGCAATATTATATGCCATAAAAATTTTATTCCCACAGGTCTTCTGCAAAAATGAGTCCTCTAATGTTCCTTAGAATAATCTCTCGAATTATGTACTAGCACTCATATACTTATTCAATGTATTTTATAAGAAAATCCAACCTGGGACTGAAGAGAGAATTCAAAGGGACAAGCATCAGCTATGCATATGGGAATCTGCATTCTAGCTCAGCAATGCATAGCCACTGAGTACCGCTAGGAGATACTCCAGAGCAAAGGCTGGAGTAGAACCTGGGCATTGCTGTGTGTGGCCCACAACAAACAAAATCCAACCTAAAGAAAGTACTCTGATTTCTTTGGTAAAAATGTCCAAGAATAAAATTTCTATTTCTGTGCCTGTGGTGGAAGTCGTTATTTAAGAGAAATATATGTCAGCTTTATATGACCACCCTGTTTTGGACTAACATCCAAACATTTATTATTAATGTTTGCTATTCTTATTATAAGCTCACTAAAGCATCCTTAGACTATCCTTTAGCCCTTGAAAGCATAGCCCTTTTTTGTCCCCTAAATTAAGGACCATGTCTTGCTAAGGATCATTTGCCTAAGTGCCATAAGTTCACATTTCTGGGCAAAAGGACTTGGCTACCTAATGGTATGCTGATAGCTAGTCAAACTGCTGAATGACTTAAAAAATAATCATTGTTAATGCTAATATATGAGCCAGAAGGTTGGACTAAGCATTAGAGATTTGCAGACATTAATTGGGTCATCATTTCTGAGTTTAGCCCCTCCAGGTCTAACGTGGTTGTTCTCTCTAGCAGCTGGACACAGCTGTTTAAGTCACACTCAGTGACCCAAGAATTCTAAGCCATTCAGTCAAATGGGCATGTGATCTGATCTCCATTTCCTAATATCTAAGTGCTGAAATCTTGAGGGATTTCTGTGCAGGATGGTTCCATGGTGTGCCAGCTGGCCTTGCCAGACGTTGGTGGGCAGGCCAGCTTCTGTTCAATTCTCACACTTAGATGTGTTAGTTTCTAAGATGAGTCTGAGCCAGCCTTCCAAGATTATTACCTACTGTCTATACTCTGTTTTGCATCATCTATTTTTTTCTCATGTAAGTAGAAAATCTGAAGGAATTTGTAAAAACTAGAATATAATAAATAACTGCATGCCAAATCAATGCTAGTAATCAAAGGCAAATAATTGGAATATTTAAAATCAGGGAGGTTCTGGAAAACTTAATTTTCTAGGTGGGAAGAACCTTGATTGGGAGACTTTGTAGATTTTTATGGCATAGATATGCCACCAATGGTATTGTTCAAACTACCAAAACCTGAGAAAAATGAATGTGGAAGTTGAGTGGTGTTGACTGCAATCAGCTGGTGCAAGTTTGCTCCAGTTAGTGGCAGCATTCCTTTGCTGAGCCCAGCTTTAATTGAGTAAAAAAAAAACAACATTGGGGACAGAGATGGTTATTTCTGAGCTAAGGATAAATTAATTTTTGCTTAAAAAGCAGAGTCAGATTTGCATCTGTGAATTTCCGGTTTCAAAACTCACATTCTTAATTCACAGTCTCCTGTCTCTATACATAAATGTCATGTAGAGGAAGACTTTTCTTAGTATAAGAAAGGGTCTTTAACCAGTAGAGGTTCTGCTTTCATGATAGAAAGACTGGCTTATCTGCCTGGGATTCATTTTTTAGTCCTAAATTAGTTTCTTTATTCTATCATAGCAGTTGCTTCCCCTTGATCTTCTATTTTCTAAAATGATACGTTAAAAAGGGGCTCCAAACTGAGCAAGCAGGGATAGAACATCATCCGCTGCCAGTGGCACTTCAACCATATCAGTCAGGTATATAGTTCGGTTCTTAGGGAGACAAAATCCTGTTCATGGAAAACCTGCAGGTTTCTGCTCTCTGAGAGAAAGAGAGGCAACATCAAATGCTGCTGCCAGACTATGTTTCTTTATATCCCTCAGATATAGGGCATATCGTTGTATGTATGCCCTTAATATTTTTACTGATTTCATTCATCCTCTATGTTATCATCCTGTATGATACCCTCTAGTTCTTTCCACATGGCAACAAATTCAATGATTTTGTCTTTTATAGTCATTGATAAATAGTCATTTACTCCCAGAATGACCAACAACTGGAAACTCTTTGACACTATTGCGGCAACATGGGAAGATGCCATCATTGACGACGTCGAAGAATACAACTGACTGGTTCAGGACCTCCATGATTGTGGGAAGAATGCAAAGAGAGAGAAAACCAAAAAGGGCACCTGTCTTCAAAAACTCTTAAGTTCATTCCAGCATGGCAAGGCGTGAGCCTCAGGCAACCATGAGCTAATGTCCAAGCTTGCAAAGCAGTGCAGAGAAGCCTTAAAGGAAGACCTCAAGGAGAGAAAAGCAGAGATACTGGCCAATGCAGAAGAAACTGGGAAAAGCATTCCACAATGCCTGCCTGTCCGTCGCCAAATATAAGACCAAGATGACTGCCCACCAACGTCCTGATAGATTTATCACATCTTCCAGAAAGGCAATGGAGAAGATTATCCATGACTACTACTCAGATCTCTTTCATAGCCACGTTCACCTGCCCACATACAAAATTCTATAGGATGGATATGTCGCTCCCAACGTTCTACCTTCTGAAATCTGATATGCCATTTCATGGGTAAAGAAGTGAAGAGTACCCAGCCCAGACAATGTCAGACCCGAACACCTGAAGAATCTGCCGTTGGTACTCATCAATACACTAACTCAGCTCTTCACACACTACCTGTCCAAATGCAAGGTGCCCTCCCTATGGAAAATCAGCAGGACAGTTCTACTGTTCAAGAAGTGAGACATCCACGACATTGGCAACTATCATCCCATCTGCCTGTTGTCCGCCTTCTACAAGCTGTTCATTCAAGTCATCCTGAACAGGACTGACAGAACATTAGATAAAGGACAACCATTTTTAGCAAGCTAACTTCTGAAAAGGATTCAGCACAATTGACCATATACACATGGTAACCAAGCTCATTGAGGTCTGTAGGGAGTACAAGATGTCACTCTGTCCAACATTCATTGATTTCAAGAAAACCTTTGATTCTGTTGAGACCAAAGTGGTCATCGAAGCCTTAGGCAAACAGGGCATTCAAACTCAATATTCAAGATCTTTCATGAACTGTATTATGGATTCACCACTAGGATCTCACCATTCTACAAGGACATGATTATTGATGTAAAAAGAGAAGTTTGGCTTGGTGATACCATTTCACTGAAACTCTGTTGTGCCTCCCTCAAAAAATGTTATGCAACAATTAGAATGGGAAGGAATAGGAGGGAAGATAGACTGATGGCAACTACACAACCTCCGCTTTGCTGATAACATTATTCTAATAACACCAAACATTTGCCAAGTGGCACAAATGCTGGCTGACTTTGACTGTGAATGTGGAAAGGTAGTTCTACAGCTGAATCTTGACAAAACAATGTTCATGAAAACGAACTAGTTCCAGATACTCCATTCATTTTCAATGGAACAAATATTACTGAATACAGCAGTTATGTGTACCTAGGTCAAGAACTCAATGTGACGAATGACCTAACACATGAGCTGCACAGGAGAAAGATAGCAGCATGGAACACTTTCAAGAGCATCAAGGAAATAGCTAAAAGGACAAAGAACCTCTGGGCACATCTCTTCGACCCCACCGTTCTCCCTACATTAACATATGCCACAGAGACCTGAACCCTACAAAAGCAGGATGAGAATGCTATTTGGGTCTTCCAAGAGGACTCAAAGGAGCTATGCTTAGAATATCATGCCTCACTCAAGTGAGAGAAGGCATCTGGAGTTCCGACCTCCACCGACGATCGAGAATCAGGATGCTGTCTCGCTTTGCCAAGTTGTCGAAAATCAGATGGGCTGGATATGTAATGCAACTTGGAGATGACCGCTGGACTAGAGCCATTACCAAGTGGATCCCACAGGAGGTCAAATGATCATGTGGCCGCCCACCTACAAGATAGTCAGACTTCTTTGTCAAGAACCTGAAGGAGCGGTTTGAGGCTTTTTGTATTCTTGGAACAAGCAGATGCCATTGGGCTACAATGGAATGTGACAAGGACAAATGGAAATGTTACTGGTGCCCGCTCCAGCAATTTGATGAATAACAGGATGTCAAGTTATCAAGTGCTCAAGTGATCTTTTATAGCTGAGTAGTATTCCATTACACATACAAATATATAGTTCTTTACATAACTAGTTATATATGGCAAAATTCATTGATATATATGTATATATACATGTGCATAAAGTGTGCCTTATATATGATACAATTTATCTAGTATTTTTGTTCTAAGATAATTAGGGTGTGTCTAGATCTTGGCTGGTATTGGTTACTTTGATCATGTGAGAAATCAAAAAGTATGTTATGACCCAAAAGTAATAAAATTTTACTTTTGTCTGTGTGGCTGCATATTTCAAAATAAGAGAAAATAGATGTCTTATTCAATCTCATCAGTTCCTCAGAAATTTCAATTAGGTGGAATTATATCAAATATTAAAACTTCCTTTCAGGAAATATCGGTTTATAGTTGAACTCTCAGCAGTATTGAACATTCGTTCTTGTTCCCAGTTGCACAGCATGTGCTTTGAGACAGTGAAATTTTTAGATTTTTCTCCCAGGAAGATTGTAAATGTTACTTTGTCCATTTTATGAATCCCTGTGAGCCCAGCATCTGTGCTCATTGAGCTGCTCTAAGCATCTCATTTCTGTTTTTGCTGAACCCATTCCAAAGGGTCAACATCCATCTCACACCTGGTGACAGAAGTTGGGTGAATTGCTAATGTAGTCGTTGGCAAAAATTTTTCTCCTGGCCAGTGGCAATGGCCTTAGAGGTGACTGACTTGCAAACCACAGAAAACAGACTTAGTGTCCAAAAAACCTTTGCAGTCTATAATGCCAAATATTTTAAATAGCATATCTATCATACAAATGTTTCTATTGCCTACTTAAATATAAAAGAAAAATAAGTCACCATAGCTTGATAGCGTAATTTTATAATACTGGCACAGAAGCCGCCTGCTGAGAGATAAAAATTAGGCACAGGCTTCATTATATCTTGGTCTTAAAGGAAGGCCTGGGTGAAGAAGAACAAAAAATAGAATGTAAATTAAGAATCTTAATGCACTGTTAAGTAAAAGAAATGTAGTATGATTAGGAAAGATAGATGTCCTTTTCTCATGGAGCTTATATTTTTGGTTGTGGATAAAAGAAATACACAATAAAGCAACAGGCTTGAGGCAGAGAGATAGTACAAGGATAAAACACTTGTCATGGAAAGGACCAATCCCCAGTTTGATCTCTCAGATTGCATAATTCCCTTGGGCAGCAGCAAGAGGGATCCCTGAGCACAGAGCGAGGGAGTCACTTATGAGCACAGCCAGGAATGGCTCAAAATAAAGATAAAAAAGGAAGGAAGAAGGTAAAATCATTTAAGATAGTATGATTGTTAAGTGATGGGATTATGGTCACCAAAGGGACACTCCTTGACTAAATAGCCAGGAAAGGTCTTTCTTGGGTGTTCATTCTAATCTGAGATTCAATGGGTAAGAAGTTTCATAGGCATATTAGTACACTTGTTGGTGGAAAAAGAACAGTAGGTGCAAAGGTCCTGAGCCAGGAGTTAGCAGAGGAAAGATTGCTGAACACAAAGGGTATGCAGAAATTTGAAGACAATCAAACAAGCTAGGTAATTAGGTTGAACTAGTATGAGTTATCCAAGTGAAACATTCTAGATCATAGAATTTCATTTATATCCAAGAATAGATATTTTTAAGCATACAAGCCATGTGAATAGTTTGTTTCAAAAGACATTTCTGGCTGCTACATGATGAATGATTGTGGGGAGATTGGAATGTAGAGGTTTGAAATTAGAAGTTTATTGTATTTACCCAGATAAAATATGCTACTTATTAGTATAGAAATTGTTGTTGCAAAGGATGGTCACAGAGAGTGAACATGGATATGTGGTTTAGTGTATTCTATCAGCCGATAGAATATAGTTACAGGAAAATCAAATAAAGTATTAAAATGGCCACTTTAGTTTTTCATTTTAAACTTCATGAGATGCTGGAATACCATACATAACAGGTTTGTCAACATGGAGAATATTGGCATGGTTCTCTAGTTAGAAGTGCCTAACAAAATTATTTACATAAATTTGAAATGCTTCATGAGAGTTCAGTGAGAGGAAATCATTGGGGCTGTGAAGGGTTAAACACAGTTAAATTCTTGTACCAACCATATAGGCAGAGAGGATCATGTAGAACAGGCTGTGTAGACATGAATAATTATGGTCTTCTGTCAGAGAAATGTGACCTTAGAATTGAGGAATATAACTACCTCACAAAGACTGTTGGCAGCCAGCAAAAACTTGTTTGTGTTTCCCATTGATTAAAAGCCCAGGTGAGGCCTACGTGATAATATGATAGTCAAGACTATAATTTACTGTTTGTAATCTAATGATGAGGGTTTGATCCTCCCACCACATATGGTCTCCTGAGCACAGATACTCCAAAGACTAGAAATTGAGCTCCTATTTGACCCAGCCATACCACTCCTGGGAATATACCCTGGGAAACCAAAAACACACAGAGGAAACACCATCCCCACTTTTATATTCATAGCAACAATATTCACAATAGCCAGAGTGCTATTGTGGAAATAACCAGAGTGGAAACAGCAAGAGTTGTTTCCAGAGTGCCCAAGAATCCATGACTGGATAAAGAAACTGTGGTACATCTACACAATGGAATACTATGCAGCTATTAGGAAAATGAAGTTATGAAATTTGCCTATAGATATAGGATGGCCATGGAGAGGACCATGTTGTGTGAAATTAGCCAGAAGGAAAAATACAGATATAGAATGACTGCATTTATTTGCACGACATAACAAATTGCCTGACTTTACATTTTCTTATGTAAATATATGTATACGCCTATATGTATATATTTGCATGTATTTACATACAAATATACATATTTATATGTAAATATATATGTATATATATTTTGCTTTCGGGTCACACCCAGTAATGCTCAGGGGTTATTCCTGGCTCTGTACTCAGGAATAACTCCTGGCAGTGCTTGTTGGACCATATGGGTTGCTGGGAATTGAACCTGGGTCGGCTGTGTACAAGGCAAACACCCTCCCCACTGTACTATTGCTCTGGCCCCAGTATTTCATTGTATATAGGATTTAGAGATGGTTATGCTACCCAGACGGCAGAGCCTGGCAAGCTACCCGTGTCGTATTTGATATGCCAAATACCAGTAACAATTATAGATCTCATTCCCATGATCTGATGGAATGGTTTGAGGCTCTTTATGTTCCTGGAGCAAGTAGGTGCCCTTGGGCTCTACTTGCATGAGACAGGACATATGGAGATGGTACTGGTGCCCGCTCTAGCAAATCGATGATTAACGGGAAGACAGAGATACAGTGATACAGTGATATATAAATATAAATTTATAGGTATATAAATTTATATCCATATATAAATTTATAGGTATATAAATTTATATGCATATATAAATTTATAGGTATATAAATTTGTATATGCATATGATTTATATATAAATATATATAAATATATACACACATATTATGATACCAATATCCAAGGTCAGGTGAAACGTGGATCAGGAGGTCTTGTCAAAGGCTGAAATTACCACAAATGTGTGGGAGTCAGAGGTTAGGTAAGAAAGAGAAGGGAACAGTGTGCTAATAATTGTCGAAAGTGTTATTACCCACCTAGAACTGAGCATTAAATACAGGCAAAAAGATACACATGATAACCTCTAAGTGTACGCTTTATAATTCACAATATGTAAGAGAAGAAAAAGAGAGAGAGAGAGAAAGAGAAAAGAGATAAAGAACCTGCCATAGAGGCAGACTAGCGGACGAGGGATCCCTCCCCCACCAACGTCTCCACCAGGGACGTTGGTGGTGGGAAATGGGCACTGGTGGAGGGATGGGTACTGGAACACTGTATGGCCGAAACTCAAACTTGAACATCTTTGTAATTGTTTATCGACAGAGGTATAATAAAATGTTTTTTAAAATTTTTTTAAAATTTTAGAGCTTGCTAGGAGACCAGGACTAGTGAATGAATACCTAATAAAATGCCCTTTAAAGGGTGGGAATGGGGGTAACGCTAAAGGTATTTCTACCAGTCTTTCAAATTTAATTGATTCCCCTCCCATCCCCAGATAGAATTGGCAAGGATAAGGATAATAGTAGAATATACAACATTTTAATGGAAAGTTTATAGAGGCTATTTAAATTCTAAATTACTAAAGAAGTCTGAAATATAGTAGGAAGATCATTTCAAGCCCCAGTCACTCCTAAAATGAAATGGTATTGCAGCTCATCTAACTGTGCTTTGAAAGCAAAATCATACAATAACAATTGTTAATTAACAGAGTAGGCTTCAAATCAAAATGAGATGATATCTCAGTTCATCTAATCTAACTATGAAGGTGAAAATGCCTAATAGCAATTATTAGTCTACTGAATTCTAAATCAAACTTTCCTGAAGAAGAAAACTAAATAATTTGGGATTGCCTTGTGGGGAGATTTTTTTTATTTAAAAAGCGTATCAATTTTTCACATTTGAATGACTTTTTAATAATAACTACCAAGAGAGTTTTATTTCAGCTTTTAAGTTTAAGTTTGTGCTCATGGGAAAACCACAGGATATTAACATTTAGTTCCCATGTGATGACTGGTAAATCTGCAAATAGACTGCGCTGTATGTGTGGACTATCCTAAAAGCACATGTCTTTAAGCTTCAGATTAATTCTGAACTCCACTGGTAAATATTTTAGTAAGAATGTATTCAATCTTTTTACTTCTAGAGGGTGTAGAGCCAAAAGGCCTTTCACCACCTCACAAGAAGAGTAAAGCTAAGAAACCAGAATGTTCCAAGGGATCTAGTGAGGGTAAGTCCTATATTTGAATTCTATAGAAAGGGGGGTTAGTTTTAGTTTAAAAATTATGCTTATGCTTTCATTCTCAGTTTTTGGAGTTCAAGATTCACAAGCAATTATTGATCTTTTCTTAACCTTGAAAACTCATTCACTATGGCCATACAAACTTGAATACACTTGATCTCATCTGAAAAATCAACCAGAGCATAAGGACAAAAATAAGATTTGGGTTTCATTTTTTAAGAAAAACTGAACTTAAAAATCATTTTCTCTGCTTTTTTTTAACTTTTACTGCAAAGTGTCAAGTTGTGGACAGTTCTGAGATGTTATATGGTCTGAAATTTGGTGCGTTTTCCCTCATCAACAAATTTTGATTCTAAATCAATCCTCAGCAATGAAAAGAAGTGTTTCCTGACTTCAATGATCTCTTCTATTTTCTCGAAGTCCAGATATCATCCCATTTAGGTATTGAACGAACAGTCCCAGCTGGGCTCCATTTTAGGAAGAAATAACTCTTTCTATTTTATATTATTGGCATGGTTTCTTTATATTTCCCTTTAAATGTAAATTATGCATTTTTAAAGAGACCCTCTCACCTAAGATTATGCATAGATTTCTAAAAGAACATATTTATGTCTTCTGTTTTTACACCTCATTCACTGCAAATGGCGAATATACTAATACAGACAATGTCAAGGCTGGGTGCTCTGGAAATAAGGTGCCAAGATAAAGAAGAATTCTGGAAATTTTTAAGGGGTAGTAAGAATATGATGAAAATTGGGGAAGAAGCAGAATATAGATCCCAAGTCAGTAAAACCAGAGAAGAAAGGGATGATTTTTTTTTTTTGAGAGTTCTTTGTATGTTTTTTTTTTAATTAATTTTTTATTTTTACAATTACAAAGATATACAATTAAAAAGTTCATATTTGGGTTTTGGTCGTACAGTGTAGCAGCACCCATCCCGCCACCCAGCGCCCATCTCCCACCACCAACGTCCCCGGCTCCCTCCCCCTCCCCCAGCCCTCCTCCATGGCAGGTTCTCTATTTCCTTCCATTTCTCTATCTTTCTCTTTTCCTTCCTCTCCAGACTATGGATTACAAAACATACATTAAAGGGTTGTCATGTGTATCCCTTTGCCTCTATTTAATGCTCAGTTCTAGGTTGGCATTAGTACCCTCACAATTGTTAGCACACTATTCCATTTTCTGTCTTACCTAGCCTCTGACTCCCCACACGTTTGTGATAATTTCCACCTTTGACAGAACCTCCTGATGTATGTTTCACTTGACCTTGGATATTGGTATCATAATATGTACCTATATATTTATGTTATGCAGATAAATGCAGTCATTCTGTAACTGTCTCTCTCCTTCTGGCTAATTTCACTCAACATAATCTTCTCCATGTCCATCCATTTGTAGGCAAATTTTATAACTTCATTTTTCCTAACAGCTGCATAGTATTCCATTGTGTAGATGTACCAAAGCTTTTTTATCCAGTCATCTATTTTCGGGCACTCGGGTTGCTTCCAGATTCTGGCTATTGTGAATAATGCTGCTATGAACATAAAAGTAGGGATGGTGTTTCCGCTGCGTATTTTTGGTTTCCCAGAGTAGATTCCCAGGAGTGGTATGGCTGGGTCAAATGGGAGTTCAATTTCTAGTCTTTGGAGGAATGTCCATATTGTTTTCCAGAAAGGCTGTACCAGCCGGCATTCCCACCAACAATGGATGAGTGTCCCCTTTCCCCACACCCACGCCAGCACTTGTTGTTCTTGTTCTTTTGAATATGTGCCAGTCTCTGTGGTGTAAAATGGTATCTCATTGTTGTTTTGATTTGCATCTCTCTGATGATTAGTGATGATGAGCATTTTTTCATATGTTTTTTGGCCATTCGAATTTCTTCCTTGCTGAAGTTTCTGTTCATTTCTTCTCCCCATTTTTTGATGGGGTTGTTTGTTTTCTTCTTGTAAAGTTCTACCAGTGCCTGATATATCCTGGATATTAACCCCTTATCAGATGAGTATTGGGTGAATATTCTTTCCCATTCTGTGGACTGCTTTTGTATCTTAGTCACTGTTTCTTTTGAGGTGCAGAAGCTTTTTAGTTTCATGTAGTCCCATATATTTATCTTTTCTTCTAGTTGCTTTGTTAGAGATGTTTCATCTTTGAAGATGCCTTTAGCTTCAATGTCATGGAGGGTTTTTCCTATATTTTCTTCAATGTACTTTATGGATTCAAGTCTGATATTGAGATCTTTAATCCACTTTGATCTGATTTTTGTGCATGGTGTTAGACACAGGTCCAAATTCATTTTTTTACATGTCGCTGCCCAGTTTTCCCAACACCACTTATTGAAGAGGCTTTCCTTACTCCATTTTAGACTCAGTTGCACCTTTATCAAAGATTAAATGATCATGTGTTTGAGGTTGGGTGTCAGGATACTCAATTCTATTCCATAGGTCCACGGGTCTGTATTCAATATAGTACTGGAAGTACTTGCGATAGCAATCAGAGAAGAAAAAGGACATCAAGGGCATCCAGATAGGCAAGGGAAGAAGTCAAGCTATCATTATTTGCAGATGACATGATATTATACCTAGAGAACCCTAAACTCTCTACCAAAAACTCCTAGAAACAATAGACGCATATAGTAGAGTGGCAGGATACAAAATCAACACCCAAAAGTCGGTGGCTTTCCTATATACAAATAACGAAAGAGAAGAAAGGGATATTAAGGAAACAATTCCATTCACAATTGTGCCACAGAAAATCAAATACCTAGGAATCAACTTACCCAAGTGTGTAAAGGACCTGTACAAAGAAAACTACAAGACACTGCTCCAAGAGATAAAAGAGGACACAAGGAAATGGAAACACATTCCCTGCTCATGGATGGGGAGAATCAACATTGTCAAAATGGTAATACTCCCTAGAGCTCTATACAGATTCAATGCAGTCCCTATGAGGATACCCATGACATTCTTCAAAGAAATTGACCAAACAATCTTGAAATTTGTATGGAACGATAAACCCCCAAGGATAGCTAAAGCAATCCTCGGAAAAAGAAGATGGGAGGCATCACCTTACCCAACTTCAAACTGTACTACAAGGCAGTAGTAATTAAAACAGCATGGTATTGGAAGAAAGGATGATTTTCTACCAAATGTCTCCATGAGTTCTTCTTCTGAGAAAGAAGACTCCCTTAGCCATGATAAATGTGCAGCGTTGGGCAAGCTTAGCTAGCCTCTTTTTTTCCGGTTCTTCCTGCTTCTGGCTGCAAACAGTGTGGAAAGAATGTAACCTTGTCAGGAATTTTCTATTGCAATGGGCTCTCAAAGGGCAAATGCTACTTGTTGTGAGTTAATTTGACTCTCTGTGGCAGATTCTGTCTTGAAGGGAAATCATACTGGGAATAGCATAACCTCTATGTGTCAGAATTCCAAGAGTTAAATAATGACTCTGATTTTATTCTCCTCTGTGTTCAGAACTGATTGAATGAAAAGGCAAAACTCTAAGAACAGTTTAAGATACCTGCACTGACATTATTACTAATAAGGTCACACCAAGCATCTGGTGCCTCCATCCCCGTTGACTTCCTAAAGATGCAGTTAGCTCGTGAACATAGAGGGGTTCTACCTGTTCAGGAGAGTGTGTGGCTATCTTTGAATGCCTTCAATTTGGTACATGAAGAAGAGTATGGAGCTGAGAGAGATTGAGCAGGGGGCTATTTTCTCCATTTTCTTTATAATTAAGGGCACAGAAGAGGAAGATGCTCATTGCCCTCTGGGTGAGAAGAAATAAACATTTACAACTCACAATAAATAATAGTAACGATATTTGTGAAGTGCCTACCATCTTGCCTGAATTTTCATTAGCAAGCATTATTATATTAGTGTCATAATGAGAATGTTGCTAGATGTATACACTTTCGTAGTAGACAGAAATTTTAGTACGGAGGAGAATCAATCAGGAAAGAATGCATGGAACCAGAGAGAAGGCAGGTAACTTGAACTGGTTTGGTTAAAGTCTGACCAGGGAAGTAGCAAGGGCTTCTATCTCCTGCTGTAATTAGGTCATTTCTGAAAATCTCTTCAGGCCATTATTGGAAAATGGATTAGGAGCACAACAATTGCCCTTTCTCTGGAGAGGCTTTACCTCTTGAGTGGTTTCCATTAAATGTATGACCTAGATCTAAAGATGTGGTTCAAGTCTGAGTCTATAGTTTCTGAGTGTCATCTGGTGGAACATAAATGGTAGCATCCTACCCCTGAATTATGCAAGGGAAATCTTCTGGCTATTCCTGGGAGGGTGTGAAAAGAAATTATTTCTGTTATTTCCTATATATGTTTTGAGGTTTAAGTACATCGTTAAATATTCCTAATATGTCTAAAATAAAATCGGCTCACCAGATCCCACTTTGTGGTCTTGTAATTAGCTCTGAGTAACCCCCCACACACAACTGTCATCATTACACACTAATAGAGATGCCCTATATGTTACAACCTCATTTGAATGTAGATGTTAGTCATTCTTTACATGAGAATTGTGTTCAGAAAAATATTTGAAAAATGTTTTCACAGACAAAAAAATTTTAAATATACAATGGCTGGGAAGTGAGAAAAGCAGCAGAATCTGGGCGAGACTGACCGATAGTACTGCAGGTAGAGCACTTGCCTTCCACCTGCACGGTGGGCTGAGTTCTATACAAGACACCCCAGATGGTCTCCCAGGCCCCGGAGTCATCCCTGAGTACATAACTCAAAGTAAGACCTGAAGGCTAACAGGCGTCCCTCCAAACACAAAGATCGAAAATAATTTTTAAAGTAGCAGAGCTTTCCTTGGCAGATGTTAGGAAATTCCATGAACATGCATGCTTCACTTACCCCTGCTTCCATACGTAAATCCAATTTGACAAATAGACCTCTTACCTACATTCATGTCTTGAACTGTTGTGTGTGATTTCTTCCTCACATTATTCAAAAAGCCACACCCAACAGGCCCTGCTAGATAAACAAATGAATATAGTTTTCTTTCAGACAGTAGTGGTGAAGTTCTGCCCTTCTCACTCAACCTTTCTTCCATTTTTTCCATTTTAGAGTCCTCGGTTCTTTTCACGATTGATGATTTCTCTTTTGTATATCTCTCTTACATAGTTTAAGCAAGAGGGACTTCTGGTTATTATGATTAGATAATGAAGATAAACTCACCACATTTGGCCTCAGCTCACTTCCCTCTTGCCTTAGTTTGTCTGCCCTGCTTCTCTCCCTCCAGAAGCATGTTCATACTGACTTACTTTGGATCCTAACAGACCATATCATGGAGTTAGAACATAAACTTGCCTAGATTTTTCCAGTATATATAACCATCATTACTGTATTCATATCCAGAGAAAATTTTAAGAGCAAACAGGAAAATTTACTCATCCACATTTAATTACAGACTGCAAATGGTTCTACAACCTACCCCAGTCCATGCCTTGTGTTCATTTCAGATTTTTTTGTTGAGAAATAACACAGCCTATTCCATTCTTTTCCCTTCCTCCTTTCCAGATATTAGAGCTCATTTTATTGAAGGAAAAAATCCTATGATCATTACAGCTTGACCTTTTTATCTTTTCTACTAATCATTGTTATTTTGATATTTTACTACAATATGAAATATCAAACATAAACTAAATAATTTCAAAATTAATTCATTTGTGTTTTATACTATGGATTTCAGATTATAGAGTTTTATTTTTATTGATTTAATTGAAAAATACTTTTAAATTGTGTCAGTAAAACATTATGAAATTACAGTATGCTTAATAATTTTAGACAATTAGTTACTCTCAGAGCTCCATCCAGCAGAAGAACTGAACTTTCCCTGTTTTGTGCGACTGCAAAACGGCCACGCTGTTCATCAACAAATGCACAAGATGAGAGGCTACTACAAGAGTATCCCACCCACACAGCAGAGACTGGCAAGCTACCCGTGTCATATTTGATATGCCAAAAGTCAGTAACAATTATAGACCTCATTCCCATGACCTGAAGGAATGGTTTGAGGCTCTTCGTGTTCCTGGACTGAGCTTATGCCCTTGGGCTATTCAACCCTGTCAGCATGTGACAGGACGTATGAAGATGTTACTGGTGCCTGCTCCAGGAAATCGATGAACAACAGGAAGACAAGTGAGACAAGTGATGATAAAAGTTAGTTACTAGCATATGAAATAAAATGTTGAGGTTATCTCTGAACTAGCAAAATTATGGGCAGAATTATTTGAAAAAATGCCCAGATTAATACTTGTTTAATCAATTACAACCCTAATTTTGTCTAGAAAAAAATTAATTATTATAGAAAATTTAGTACCTGTAATAAAACATGGTTTTTTCTCACCCCTCTTCCCCCATGCCATGCTCTGTTAGAAAATCCTTATGAAGGAATCCTTTAGTACAGTCAATAAGACTTTATTTATTTGAAAAATTCATTAAATTTCTTTTTCCTTTTGTTATTGGAGTTTTTATTTGGAAGGGAAGATAGCTGGCTTTGTTCAGGACATACTCCTGGTTCTGTGATCCCGGACCACATCTGGTGCTGCTTGAAGAACTTCATGAGATTCTAGGGATTGAACCAAGTCAGCCATGTGCAATGCAAGCATCCTATCCACAGTACTATTTCCTTGGCCCCTTATTTGTCTTTTTTTTAAAGAGAGTTTAGTTGGGTAAAATGTAATGTGGATGGAGAGTTTCTGGCAGATGTTTAAGATATTTTCAATATAGTAATAATATTTCTTGTTCCTTTCAGTATTATGCACCTTCATGTGTGTTCCTGTTGATCCTCCTTAGAACTTTCTCTATTTTTAAGTTATGCAATGAGCATATTTCATTAGATCTGAAAATTGTATAACTACAGTCTCACAAATATTGCCTTTTCCATACCATCTACCTTTCTTTCTCCATCCTTAAATATTTTAACATATTTCATTTCTGTCTGTGTGTATGTGTGTACACATGTGCACATCTCCATGATGCTTTCTGATCAATTACTTAAAATCTGTCATTCAATTTGATCCTTTAAGAAAAATCTGACTTCAAGCTTATAGATATCTCTTCGTTACCTTTTACAATTCAATTATTATTTTCAAGTTTACAACATTATTTGTATACATTTTAAAGTATACTAAGCAGTAATATATTTAGTTAGTACATAAAGTACATTTGAAAATAATTTGCACATAGTTTCCATTGCCCAATTGTCTAAGTCAGCTTCAATAGCATATTGCTTCTAAAGACTCACTCTTAGGCTTTTTACTTTTATTTTTTTTGCCATTTAGATGTCACATTCCTTGAATTTTTATTTTGGAAGTACTCTAAACTTGATTTAAGAACTCATTTGCATTTTTTCTGAGCTATCTGAAGATAAAATTTTAGGAATACTTTATCTACATTTGACTTAGAGTTTTATATTTGCTTTATTTTGTTTCTTACTTATTTTTTAAGCCCATGTCAGTACATGGGCAAGATTGGAATATCAAGAAATATTTCTTCTTTCTTTATTACCTAAGGCTCAGATGCTTTCAACAAATTCTATAGTATGTTCAGAACCAAAAACAGAATCTCTTTGTGCTTCAAATAATGTTAATGTGCTTTAAATAATGATGGTTCATCCATAATCATTATTATAGTTTGCAGTTTTGGAAATTCCTGTTGTATAATAACCATCACTTGGGAACTTATTAGAAATACAAATTCTCACTATTCGTCCACAAGAAAATATGAAGTCATGAAATTTGCTGATACATGGATAGATCTGGAAAGTATTATGTTGAGTAAAAAGGAGTCAGAGAGAAACAGACACAGAATGATCTCATTCATATAAAGAAACATAGTAGGGGAATAACTAAAGCCCAAAGGGCAATTGCATGGAAGATCAAGAGAGCTGGTTGTTGCAGAATCTTGTCACTGGGATGGAGTGGTTGGAATAGATCAGGAAAAGCACACTACAACAATGATAGAGGACAATGGTCACTCTGGACCAGGAACAGGTGTTGAAAGAGATAAAGTGACATGCATCATTTCCTGTCAGTAACCTATTGTAAACTACAGTGCCTAAAATTGTTGGGAGTGGGGCAGAAAAAGAGAAAAAAGTGTCTGTCATAGAGACAGGCTGACAGTGGTGAGAGGTGGTCAGGTGAGAGGCAAATCTTGGAAATTTGGATACTGATGAAGGGTCAGAACTCCACCCAGCGACAGCCTATCACAGCCCATCTCATCGAGTTCCATCCTGCAGCAGTTTTTTTTTTAAATCCAGCCCAGGTATGCTGAACCAGAGACTTACAGACATGGGGCAGAGCTGCTACTTGCTCTCCCTGTGCCCAGCTGCTCACAAGGCACCTGGGAGGGATGGCAGGTTCTAGCCCTGGCCCACCACCCCAGCAGAGCCACACAACAAGCCAGAGGACCACCCCCACTCCATCAGGCCGCCATTTTCCACATCCGGACTTCCCTCTCATCAGAACTCCACCCAGCGACAGCCTATCACAGCCCATCTCATCGAAGTTCCATCCAGCAGCAGTTTTTATTTCAAATCAGGCCCAGGTATGCTGAACCAGAGACTTACAGACATGGGGGCAGAGCTGCTACTTGCTCTCCCTGTGCCCAGCCGCCACGAGGCACCCAGGAGGGATGGTGGGTTCTAGCCCTGGCCTGCCACCCCATCAGAGCCACACAACAAGCCAGATGACCCCCCCACTCCATCGGACCGCCGCTTTTCCACATTCGGACTTCCCTCTTGTCAGAACTCCACCCAGCAACAGCCTATCACAGCCCGCCTCGCACGGCCCCTTGGTTCATCTCTAAATGCTATATTTAGAGGTGACTACAAGGGTATGCCATCTGCAAGACAAGCCTGGCAAGCTGCCCTGTTTTATTTTGATATGCCAAATACCAGTAACAATTATATTAATTCATTCCCATGACCTAATATAATGGTTTGAGGCTGTTTATGTTCCTGGAGTGAATAGATGCCCTTGGGCTCTACTAGCATGAGAGAGGACATATGGAGATATTACTGGTGCCCACTCTAGCAAATAGATGATCAACGGGAGGATAATGATAGTGATAGTGATAGTGATAGTGAAGGGATTGGTATTGGAAAGTCATGCATATGAAATTCTATATGAATAATTTTGCAATTCAGAATGATTCAATCAAAATATGTTTAAAAGTACAGATTCTCAGACTTCATCTCAGGTTTGCTGAATATGAAACTAAGATAAGATTTTTTTTTTTGCTTTTTGGGTCACACCTGGCGATGCTCAGAGGTTACTCCTGTCTCTGTACTCAGGAATTACTCCTGGCAGTGCTTAGGGGATACATATGGATGCCAGGGATCGAAGACAGGTCAGCTGCTTGCAAGGCAAATGCCTTGCCCGCTGTGTTATCGCCCGAGATGAGATTTTCTAAGCTTCGTTTTTTAAGAAAACTTCTAGGCATTTCTTTAAATGTACACTTAAGTTTGAGAACTTCTACACTTCAAACCATCTGGGGTTGACAAATGCCTCAAAGAAAATAATAATTTCAGTGCTTACTTAGAAATATTGAGTCAATATCCCCCCCTAATTTCTAATTCCTAGAGTTTTCTTTGCCAAAACAGCACCAAATCAGCCATGTTTTCAAGAATTACATAGTACTAGCTAGATAGAATGATCGGATACTAGAATATTGGATACACAGATGATAGATTGGTAGCACATACAATATATATACAAAATATATATATATATAACGTACACATATATGCACTTACATAACTACATAGCCTAGAGTTATCAAAGAGGTCTCAAGAATTATCTTGGAAGAGTAGAGAAATTCACAAGCAGTTTAATATTCTAGTCCTTAATTTATATATATTCAAATATTAATGTAAGTATATATACAAGAATTATTTTCTAATTATAAAAACATGTTTTCATTAAAGAAGAAGAAGAGACTTCATGCTTTGTAAATTCAGGAGCAAAGTTTTAGAGCAGCTATTTTCTCCACACTTACATCTCTAACGCCTTCAGTACCTTTCATAATGAATGCTAGTTTTCTATCATGTTTTAACAGAAAGTGCTAGCACTTTGACTCTTGCTCTGCAATTGCCTCTACATCAAATATTCAACAAGCCTACATGGGATGCTCATTCTTCAGGAAACTGGAACCTTGCAATGCTAAATCAAGCAGCTCTATAGTTCAATTTTAAATATTAATGATTTCCTCTCAGATGAAATTATTTTCGAAAACTACAAAACACTATAAAAGTTTTAAGGTTATGATGTTACTATTAAAGATGTTATTATAAATCTTATTGTTAGTATTTTTACTAAAATATTTTCCTAAATGCAAGAGCTATATGAGAATACCTGGCATTGTATAATATATGGAATATATTGGTATTGCCTGAGAAGGCAGAATTTTCTCTCTACCCCATTATTTTCTTTGCATATTAAAGTATCATGTGAAAATTTGTTTTCTGAGTGGCTGGACAGAAGAGACATTCTATCTTTCAGAATGCCATGCAGCAGTTCATGCATTATATTCATAAGCATGATCTTTAATTTAATTTTTTTTGACAAGTGCAGTGAAGGATAAAATCAGGCAGTCATAATTTTGACTTTGCCATCACTCAAACTAGTTCAGTGATTGACCACAGTGGTAGGTATAAGGCATCACTGCTTTCTCATAAAGAAATGCTTTGTTTTAGCCTAAATGTACAAAGAAGTTAGATAAATTTTGATCGTGAAAAACAGTTTACAATAGAAGCTTATGTCACCATTTTGCTTGACTTGTGTTAATTACAGTTCTTCATGTTTCAGTTTCATTCTGAACTATCTTGTTGCCACAAATTGATAAACCCAACAGTTTGTAGTTATGTTGCCCCATTTATTCATTAATTACAATTCTGGGTGATGGAGCAATAGCACAGTGGGTAGGGTGTTTGCCTTGCATGCAGCTGACCCACGCTCGATCCCCAGCATCCCACATGGTCCCCCAACCACAGCCAAGATTAATTCCTAAGTGTAGAGTCAGAAATAACTCTGAGTATTGCTGGGTGTGACCCAATAAAGAAATGAATTAAAATTCTGTTTATAGCCATAGAGTCTTCTCTCAGAATCAGTTTAGAGATTTATTAAAGGGTTTTAGAGAATGTGAGTATTGAGCTATGTCCCATAGTGAAAAGAACCGATCTTCTCTGAATAAAAAAACTAGCTCTTGCCTGGTCCAGAGTGATGTTATTTGCATCTGTTGTCTTTCCTACATAATGAACAATATTTCTTTTCACTCTTGGAGATGTCATCACTTAGATATTAGCA
This sequence comes from Cryptotis parvus, assembly GCA_021461705.1. NCBI lineage: Eukaryota > Metazoa > Chordata > Mammalia > Eulipotyphla > Soricidae > Cryptotis > Cryptotis parvus. The sequence goes on from JAJIBD010031250.1 coordinate 122,796, forward strand.
TACATGTTTCCTCCTGCCTTTAGAGAAACAGTTCAACATTAGTGTAAATAGATTTTCCAGGTTTTGCTTCCAACCTGGCCAATTTTTCTGACTTAAAACATAATTTGCTCACATCAAATGGAGGGAGAGAAACCCACCTTGCAAAACTATAGGGAAATTTAAACAAGATGATAAATGGAAACCACCTGGCAAAATACCTAGATGAAGAATCAAAGCATATTGAATTTGAAATGGAAAGTTATCCCTTATACAAACAACTCAGCAACATTGTTTATTAGTACTTAGAGTTCTCCCCCTTTTTTTTCTCTTTTTTGTTCTAAGGTGGTCACAGCTAACTGAACTGAGGACTTGCTTCTTTCTGAATCTGTGCACAGTGATCGCTTCTGATGGTCCCCAGGGAGCTGTGTGCAATATGCTATGCTGGGATTCCAACTAGGGTCAACTACATGCAGTGCAAATGCTGTAATATCTATGGATATTTTAGCATAGAAAATTGATTTTTTCATATAGTTTATTTTTAAATGCATTGGAAAAATATCCTATTTTGAAGTACTTTCTTCATTTTTTCTCTCTCCATAGGGGTCACCAAGAACTATGCCTTTCTGCCACCCCATTTATTCCTATATCAAATAGAATTTCTCTCAGTCTCTCCTTTCTCTCCCATTCTACCTATATTCAAGCAAAACTTCCCAAGAGATTTCTCTTCTACAGTATTGGTCTCCTTAGTCATTGCTCAACCTCTACTTGCTTCTTTTAAAACTTCATAAAGGGTGCCAGGCTAAGTCAGGTGGAAGAGGAAATGAACTTTGATTAATGGCCATTACCAAAATATTGAGTTATTTACTGTCCAATTTTCAAAGTACTTTTTAATATCTAACGATTCTGCCTTTTCATTAGGACGCTGATACAAAGAGTCTCTCTATTCTGAGTCTTATTCCAACTTCTATAGCCTTGTTATCATGATAATTATGTTTTCAAATTCTGGCCCAAAGAGCCTATTGGAGATGTCAGGAATCCTCTAAACCCAGGAACTCCAAAATGTTTAGGGAATAAGATATACATTAAATTGATAGAGCACTGTGATCACAAAAGAATTCATTCCCCTGGAATACAGTGTATATGGTGTATTCCTGGAGTTGCACAAAATAGATGTGTCACAAAGATACATTATTAAGCTGAGTCTTTTAGAAGAATCCAAAAAGAACTTAAAATGTTAGAACCAAAGAGTTATCAGGCATAAGGCACGTGCCTTGCATGCAACCAGCCCCATTTTAATCCTTGGAACTACATATCCTGTCCCAAACATGAAACCAGAGCACAAAGCCAGGAGTAATCCCTCTGACAGCCGTTATTATCAAGGAGATTGCAGGTATCAAATCCTGATGAGAGAAAAATTGCCTTATTTTAAGAAAAGAAAAGTACATTCTAATCATATTGAGAGATTATTGAGGGATTTAATCATAGAGGAGACCACTTGAGTGTACATCAGAATTATCAAAAGAATGTTTAACCCAGGCTCTGACTTAGAATATCTGGGATGTCTGAGAATTCACATTGTAAAGAATTTTCTAGGGGTAGAGTTTGAGCACTGACTAAGGAGATATATGCTGATATATGGGAACTGGAGATTCTACTTTAGGAATCACTGCTTGGGACATTGCAAGTAACTTGTAAATCCACTGGATTTCTCTTTGAGAGTAGGAAATATCCAACATTATAAGTAGAGAAAAGGGGCGTGATCTTACTAACATTTTAGTAGGAATCATCTGGCTGTTATCCTGAGAATAGACAGTGAGAGACTAAGAGCAAACCTGTCTTTTGGAGCAAGAAATAATGGTGTCTTGACCCAAGCAACAATAAATAATAAGAGGGAGAAGTGTTTAATTCTGGGCATATTTTATAGATAAAATGAAAATTTACTGATACTGGATGTGATATTTGAGGGAAAAAGTAAAGTCAAGGATAAGTCTTTCAAATATCTTCACAACCAATAAATCTAGAATAAAATTTGTGCCATGTTTATGCTAATTAAAACTTGCTAAGAAAGGAAATGGTCCCAAACCAATGTCCCTACATGTCTGTCTGAGTATTTCTTGCTTATGCTAATAGAGGCTAGCCAGATCAAGCAATTCTGAGACCAAATTTATTTACTTATTCAGTTATTTATTTATTCATTTATTTTTATAAACTAAATATTTATTCATTTATTTTTTCTTTAGATAATGATTTATTTTACTTTTTTTTTTTGCTATTGGGTCGCAGGGCAGCACACATCCCGCCACCAGCCCCATCTCCCACCACCAACGCCCCGTCCCTCCCCCCCCCAGCCCTCCTCCCCGCGGTCTTATTCTTTCCATTTCTCTCCTCCTTCTCCTTCCCTCCAGAAAGGAACAGAATATACAAAGGGTTGTCATGTGATCGTTTGCCTCATTAGCCACTAGTGGCAAATACCCTCACAATTGTAGCACACTGTTCCATTTCGCACCACCTCCCTCCCACACGGAATCCACCCAGGACCCCGAGTACCGACTTGAGACAAACCAATTATGTTTGAAAAGCAGCCGCGCCCCTCTCCCAACGCCAACAAACCCCAGCCACACAAAAATCCAACGACTCTGATAATGCTACATGAAGTACAAACTATTTCACAATACAGTTGCTGGAAAGATTCATCATTCAGCACCAAGTCCACCACCAGTGCGCCCCACCACCACCAGAGACCCGCCCGCCGCAGCCAGCATCAATTATGTTGATCATTACAGCTCATTTAAGGGAATAGTAATGATAAGGTCATGCCTTTTTTTTCTAGGTTGATGTGTGGGAGTCTGGCCAGTTTCTGTTCTTGGATTCACTTTCTGGGTTTCCAGAACAGTGGTTTTCTACTGACAATCCAAGACACACCACCACTACTACTAGGGACAACACTTATTTGACATTATCTCAATGTCTATTTGAGCTTTTCCTATTCATATAATGCATAATCTGTTCTATATTGCTTGTTGGAGCTACTTCTCTAAATATGGTCGATGAACCTGGTGTTAGACAAAAGGCAATGGAAATCCTCAAATCTCCACTGTGCCAATTTGAGTCCACTGCATAGGAAATTACTGAGGTGGTCCCCAGACTACACATCATGCTCACACACTTCGTTTCTATAAAATGTGATGAGATTTTAGATGAATATACTGTGGGGGGTGGGGGTGGGAGAGATGGGGCTCTGGCAGGCTGTGGAGTCCAGACCTTGAAAGTGGCTGTGGATCGTGATGCATGTAAGACCAAATTTATATTACACAAAGCAAACATTTTAAATACGAAGAACATCCTCATAAATTACAAAACAAATGGCTAAATGGAAAAAAAATCAGGCAACATGAAGGCTAATATGCAGCAGGTTTTCATTTAACCAAAGAGAAAATAAAACACAAAACTTAAAAAAAAAAGTACAATAGGCAGGACAATAGCAGACCCAAGTTCAATTTCCAGAATGCTAGGTATTCCCCTGAGCTTGCCAGGAGTGATCCCTGAGCACAGTCTGGAGTAAATTTTAAGCCCTACACTGCGTGGCCCAGAAAGGTAAAGAAACAAAATAATTAAATAAACAAAGGGAGGGAAAGTGCAAAAATACAACGAATGAAAGATTATTTAGACAGTATAGATTTCTGTATATTTTCCTTTTGCCTTAAGAAGTGTTTTGCATTGCTATTTTGGTAATGAATTGTAAAACCCAGTGGGTAAAGGAATAAAGAAAAGGAGGAGAGAGCCTGGAGAGATAGAGGTTAAGGCTCTTTGTATTGCTTGTGATTGTAGCTGAATGTGGCGCATGAAAAAAAAAGAAAGGGAGGAGGGGAAGAAGAAAAGAAATAGAAAGAAAATGAGAATTGTAGAAAGGGGCAACGAATGACGGGGGAAACATAGCTGCAATCAAATGGAAAGCTCTGAACTGGGAATCAGTGCACCTGGATCCCATTTTAATCTCTTAGATGAATGATCAAGTCCTTCACCTAACATCCTTGAAGTCCTCTCGAGATATCAGGTTCTGTAATTCTACATAACCATCAATTTCATGAGAATTGACTCTTTATGAGCTATTTCCTTCATGTCCAGTAAATATTTTGATCCTTAATTCAAAATCTCCGAATCATGGGTTTTAATAACCAAATAGGCCTCTGAGAACACTTAGGGCAGCCTCTCATTTCACAGATGGGAAGACTTTCTTTTAAAAGTCCTCAAAAATTGTCTGGAGGACTCACATGAAAGGTGATCTCACATTACCTATTAAAACAGAGGGAAAGAACCGTTTATCAATGCATGTCTTTAAAAAACAATAACTTTCTGAAGTATTTTCCTTTGCGGATAAATCAGACTATGCATGTCTAACTATTTCTCTACTTTGATTTCCAAAATGGAGAATGAAAAATGCATCTCTTGGATGCATTTGTCTTCATTTTGTTGAAAACCCAGCCCCTAGGTTTACAGACCTAAAACATAAGAGTGTTTTTTTTTCCCATGCTGGCACAATGCCCATAGGACATTTGAGACAGTATCATATCGGATGCTCATTTTTCAGCTGAAAAAATATTTTGTTTCATTGCAAAGGGTTTACGAAAGCTACTTGCATGCTATTGAGTTTTCACATTAGATTTTACTGTTATATTTCAGATTTTTTAATTTTCGAGTGTAACAAAGTTGTGCTTTTTTATTATACCAGAGAGAGCTTTAAAACTGTCTACCTACATTAGAATGGCCTGGACGGGCGCCACAACTCTCCTAATGCCTTGCTCAAGCATGCCTGTTCTCTCCTAACTCTTGTCACTCTGGAGCCATCAGAGGCAGTCATAGGAAATGACTTCACCTCCAGGGATCACCCTGCTTGAATCATGATACACAGAAAACCAGGGAGTCTATTCTCCTTGGACAAAAGTGCTAGAAGATCTACTTGAATCATTTCGCAATTCTCTATCCTGAGAATTCCCCATTGATCTGTAACAATCTTTGATGCTTGGCAGAAGGAAAGTGGTTACAGGATTTAGAAGAGGAGGGAATAGAGGACTGGAGAGATTGACTCAGAATGTGGGGCAAAAGTGGAGTGGTTTTGCTTCATGCTTAGTGAATAGTTGCAAACTGCTACTCTCAGCGGAACCTCTTTTTCCTTGGTCTAAAGCTGTCACATACAGTGAATGCTAAAAATGTGATTTGGGTCCCCAGTTGCAGCCTTCAGCAAATCAAATAGCTGCATTTTGACTAGATGCAATCCATCTTTGGAGAAACATTTTTATGTACTTGTTCTTTATTGTAAACAATTTTGAATTTATAACACATTTGGTGTACACTTAAAAAGATCCTATTCATTCCTGAACTATTTAACAGCAAGTTGCAGATGTTATATTTAGGATTTCTGAATGTCTGAATTCAGCCTTTTTGTCAAAGTTTTTCTTGTTCTTTACATGATACCAAGTTTAACAAATTAGCAAAGGATTGGGTCAACAGTATTAATTATTCTACCTAATATTTACGCATTTAATAATATATTTTTATAGTTAGATAAATATCACGATCACGATCACGATCTTCCCGTTAATCATCTATTTGCTAGAGCGGGCACCAGTAATATCTCAATATGTCCTGTCACATGCTGGAGAGCCAAGGGCATCGGCTTGGTACAGGAACATAAAGAGCCTCAAACCATTATATTAGGTCATGAGAATGATCTAATATAATTGTTACTGGCATTTGGCATATCAAATACAACACGAGCAGCTTGCTAGGCTTGCCGTGCAGGAGGCATACTCTATAAACACCTCCAAATAAAGCCTTTATTGATGAACCGGCAGGGCCGCTTGTCGCAGGCAAGCTGTGATGGGCTGGTCGGCTGGGTGGAGTTCTGATGAGAGGGAAGTCCAATGTGGAAAATGGCGGCGCCCATGGAGTGGGTGGGGGTCATCTGGCTTGTTGTGAGGTTCTGCCGGGGTGGTGGGCCAAGGCTGGAACCCACCATGCCTCCCGACTGCCTCATGAACGGCTGGGCACAGGGAGAGCAAGGAACCGCTCTGCCCCGTGTCTGAGAGTCTCTGGACCAGCATACCTGGGCCAGATTGAGGAAGAAACTGCTCCAGGGTGGGTGTCGATGATCCGGGCTGTGATGGGCTGGTCGGCTGGGTGGAGTTCTGATGAGAGGGAAGTCCAATGTGGAAAATGGCGGCGCCCATGGAGTGGGTGGGGGTCATCTGGCTTGTTGTGAGGTTCTGCCGGGGTGGTGGGCCAAGGCTGGAACCCACCATGCCTCCCGACTGCCTCATGAACGGCTGGGCACAGGGAGAGCAAGGAACCGCTCTGCCCCATGTCTGAGAGTCTCTGGACCAGCATACCTGGGCCGGATTGAGGAAGAAACTGCTCCAGGGTGGGTGTCGATGATCCGGGCTGTGATGGGCTGGTCGGCTGGGTGGAGTTCTGATGAGAAGGGAAGTCCAATGTGGAAAATGGCGGCGCCCATGGAGTGGGTGGGGGTCATCTGGCTTGTTGTGAGGTTCTGCCGGGGTGGTGGGGCCAAGGCTGGAACCCACCATGCCTCCGACTGCCTCATGAACGGCTGGGCACAGGGAGAGCAAGGAACCGCTCTGCCCCCATGTCTGAGAGTCTCTGGACCAGCATACCTGGGCCAGATTGAGGAAGAAACTGCTCCAGGGTGGGTGTCGATGATCCGGGCTGTGATGGGCTGGTCGGCTGGGTGGAGTTCTGATGAGAGGGAAGTCCAATGTGGAAAATGGCGCCCCCATGGAGTGGGTGGGGGGTCATCTGGCTTGTTGTGAGGTTCTGCCGGGGTGGTGGGCCAAGGCTGGAACCCACCATGCCTCCCGACTGCCTCATGAACGGCTGGGCACAGGGAGAGCAAGGAACCGCTCTGCCCCGTGTCTGAGAGTCTCTGGACCAGCATACCTGGGCCAGATTGAGGAAGAAACTGCTCCAGGGTGGGTGTCGATGATCCGGGCTGTGATGGGCTGGTCGGCTGGGTGGAGTTCTGATGAGAGGGAAGTCCAATGTGGAAAATGGCGGCGCCCATGGAGTGGGTGGGGGTCCTCTGGCTTGTTGTGAGGTTCTGCCGGGGTGGTGGGCCAAGGCTGGAACCCACCATGCCTCCCGACTGCCTCATGAACGGCTGGGCACAGGGAGAGCAAGGAACCGCATGGTTTGCTAATTTTGTTTCAAATTCTTCTCAAAGGTTGTTCTACCAAACAGATAATTACCCTGGATTAATCCTTAAATCCAACAGCTATTTCTGTGCTTAGACAAAAAAATAATAAAGGGAAGTAGATGCTATGAACTTGAATATCTTAGCATTATAGTGACTATGTAAAAGGGGTGCTTCCCTTGAGGTGTTGCAGGCGTGACTGAGGTGCCCGGCTGCGCCAGCAGGTGGCAGATAGGACACAGGTTTGTCTACACCCAGGGCTCTGCCCCGTAGGTACTGGATGGTTGATGGTCTGACATAGAAAAAAGACTGCCCCTGGGATGAATCCAGAGCTGTGGCAGAGTCTGGCAAACTAGCCGTGGTGTATTCAATATGCCCAAAACAGTAACAATAATGGACCTCATTCCCAATGAATGAGATATTACTGGCGCCAGCTCGAGAAAATCGATGAACAATGGGAAGACAAGTGAGACAAGTGACATGATCTAAAAAGGAAACAGATAATATGAACTTGAATATCTGGCCAGGCAGTACAGGCCTAATCCGGGAGCTCAGTCTGGACAGTGCCCCTGGTGCTAGGTTTGAATGTGGGGCAAACTAGTTTAAAGACTCTCAGCTACTTTCACCTGTCCCTTCAGATCAACTCTATCATATTGCTTGGTTTTAGCTATGAACTCCTACCTCCCTGGTCTGAGATGTGCATGGCTGACCTCCACTGCTGGTCCCAGGGACCATCATTCTATAATTATTTCCTACATTTATGCCCATATATTTTATTTTTTTTTGTTTTTTTTTTTCTTTTTTTTTTTTTAATTTTTTTTAATTTTTTATTATACCATCGTGAAACATACAATTACAAAGGTGTTCATAATTGGTTCTTGGTTATACAGTATTCCAGCACCCATCCCTGCACCAGTGCCCCGTTTCCACCACCAATGTACCCCTCCCCCCCCCCGCCCCCCCCAGGCCGCCTTAATAGCAGGTACCCCAGTTTCCTCTTTCTCTCTCTCTCTCTCTGTCTCTGCATCTCTCTCCCTCTTATTTTACACATTGTGGCTAGCCCTGCAGATATTTAGAGTTTATCACTTAAGTCTCTATGTGTATATTCAGTGGTGAGTTTTAATCTGCCATTACCATTTCCCATATTTAGTAAAACACTGGTATCTATTTATATCCTATTAATGAATGCAGTCATTCTATATCTGTCCTTTTCCTTCTGACTAATTTCACTCAGCATGATAGACTCCATGTCCATCCATTGGCAGGTAAATTTCATAATTTCATCCTTTCTGACAGCCGCATAGTATTCCATAGTGTAGATGAACCACAGTTTCTTTAGCCAGTCCTCTGTTCTCGGGCATTTAGGTTGTTTCCAGATTCTAGCTATAGTGAATAGCGCAGAGATAAATAAAGAAGTACAGATAGTGTTTCTGCTATGTGTTCTTCGGTCTCTAGGGTATATTCCCAGGAGTGCTATTGCTGGATCAAATGGGAGCTCAATATCTAGCTTTCGGAGGAATGCCCATATTGTTTTCCAAAAAGGGCTGGACCAGTCGGCACTCCCACCAGCAGTGGATGAGAGTCCCTTTTCCCCACATCCACGCCAGCACCGGTTGTTCTTGCTGTTTTGGATGTGTGCCAGTCTCTGTGGGGTGAGATGGTACCTCATTGTTGTTTTGATTTGCATCCCTTTTGTAAGCTATTTGTACCCTTTTGAAAATATCCCTGCTTCCTGCAAATTTTGACTCATCTCCATAAGTTGGAATCCTCATCCAATGTCCATTTTTATAGCCAAGCCTCCTAATAACATCACTTCAACCACATTTTATCTTTCCCTTTCATTTAGACTTTTGCTTCTTTTTATTCTTGTGAGAGGTGGGAATGAAATTTAACTGAGTAAATTTTGGAGATCTTATGGACTTTATTCAATGGCTCACAAAATGAGTCACATGCACTCTAGGAAAAAGAAAAGGTCTATAAGGAGCAATGCAAAAGAAAGACTTACAGATAAAAGAGAGTAAGAAAAAAGAAGTTCTGCCAGGGAAAATAATATACTGGTTATTGAAAGATTACTTTCCTTTACGGTATGGCAGGGACTTGTCAGGCAGATTGCCCAACTAATACAGGTCAGCAATTCCTGACTGACTGATTTGGGATTCTATTTCTGGGAAAGCCAAACTGTAATTAAGTTAAGTCTCAGTTTGGTGACATGAGGCTTAATATAAAAGACTTGTTTTTATTATTCCTTGCTTAGCGACTATATTTGCCCTTTGAAGTCATTTGCGTGATGGTTTGTCTCTTCATCCCATGTGTTCTTCTCTGCTATTGCTTCTCCAATGGCATTATATAATATTTGTTCATATATAGTAAACCAGACAAACTTAATTTGAAGTTTCTTTTTCTTACTTTTGTGCACTCATACTTCCTGGCAGCAGACTCCTGATAACAGTTTTCCACAACTTAGTGCTCTTAGCTGCCAATGGGAAATAGTGTCTGTTCCATGTCATATGGATCCAAAACAAATCATCCTAAAATTCATTAGCTTTGAAATAATTACAGTTACATTTCCCACAAATCTGAAAATTTGACATACTTAGTATGAATATCTTGTTTCTACTTCATTCAGAATGAGCTTAGAGCTGCTAAGAAATTGGGAGATAGAATCATTCAGATGTTTGCTCACTTGCCTTCCTAGATTGTGAACTAAGATGATTAGAACCCTTGAAGGTCTGAATTGCTTGTGATCCTCGTACATCTTTTTAATATCTATATCTCCATGAAATCTATAAGAAGGGGATTTCAATATTGTCTGAATCTCAGCACGTCAACTTGGGATCCAAAGGCGAATACCTCAAGGCGAAGAGCCTGGTAGAGTCCTCATCAACATTTGGTGACCAAACTTTAAAACTCATTCAATGCCACTTAGACCACATTTTTTTTCAGTTTAGATAATTAGCAAATGCTCTTCAAGGGGAAAGTATATAGATCTTACTGCTTATTGGTATCAATGTCTCAATAGTTTTAAAAATCTGGATGGGATATGACTGATAGTTATTTTTTTAATTATTATTAATAATAAAGACTCAGACACATGGGACAGAGCTGCTACTGGCTCTCCCTGTGCTCAGCTGATTGTGAGGCACCTGGGAGGGAAGGCAAGTTCTAACCCTGGCCCACCATCCCCATAAAGCCTCGCAAGAAGCCAAAGGAACACCCACGCCATGACAGCCACCATTTTCAACATAGACTCCACAGCTTGTCAGAGCTCCACCCAAGAGAAAAGCCGAACTCTCCCTGTTGGTTCATCAGTAAATGCACTAGCTGAGAGTTTACTACTGCGAGTATACCATCCTCATGGCAGAGCCTGGCAAGCTACCTGTGTCATATTTGATATGCCAAAAACCAGTAACAATTATAGACCTCATTCCCATAACCTGACGGAATGTTCTGAGGCTCTTCATGTTCCTGAAGCAAGCAGATACCCTTTGGCTACACCACCACGCTACAGAACGTATGGAGATGTTACTGGAGCCCACTCAAGCAAATCAGTGAACAACAGGAAGACAAATGATACAAATGATTAATAATAAAATCAGCTCCAATATCCATTATACATGCATTGTACATACATATTTTTCTTATATTTTTAATATTATGGGATGATATCCTAAAGAAAATTCTGGAGACTGTCAAAGGAAACAAAAAGAGAGGAATATTTGAGTATAAAAGTCTTATGTATTTTGTGTAATCTTCAGGCTTAGGTTTCAAAAAGCAGGGACATTAAAAATGAGTGTAGTTGGGGAAAATACAAACTCTGGATTCTTGTCTATTTTGATTGACCCTAGTAAGCTTCTTATCTTTGACGAAGAGATTAATCTATATATTCTTGATGGTCTCTTCCAAATCTACTTGTTCTGTAAAAGGTTATGCCATGATATACTTACCATTGTTGTTTTCTGCTTAAAATGACTTCCTGACAAAATTTGCTGACTTTACATTCTCTTCCATTTTCTGAGCAGACAAGCATAGTGCTTTGTCTATGTGGCTCTACTAAATCAAGTGTGAGCTTCAAGTCTCCAGTGGCACTGAGCATGATTTCAAGAGTTATTCTACCTTTGTGCATGAAAATTTGCATTTTTGAATGTATGCCATCAGAGGAGCAATAGGAAGTTGGAGTTTGTGCTGAAGCCAAGTGAAAGAAAAAATTGACACACATACACAAAAAAACTGGCACCATTCTTCTTCTCTAAGAGACAGTTTTGATGAGGGCATAAGAGCACTAAATCCAAAGAGTAGGAGATACACAAATAATAGGGAATAGACTTAAAGATAACCCAAGAATTTTCTATAAACCTTTCTTTTAAGAGTATCTTCGTATATAACAATATATTCAATAAATATTTTCTGATCAAAGCAGCATAGTTTAGGTCTTGAAATAGTGAGCACTATATTTGGGTTTCACAGACTATGATATTTATAATCCAGTAACATTTAAAGCCCTTAGAATGCTGCTGATATGCAGTGTGGCACAAGATCAGGAACAGCATACCATGCTACTGATATAGGCCTGGCCAGGACTAGTAGCTAGAAGGGCAGAAAATCTAGTCAAACCCCTTTAAGCAAACCCTAATCTAAAAGGTCCAGGCAACGCTGCAACATGGCTTCAAATTATTCACTGGGTTTGGGTCTCTCTCCCCATATTCTGCTCTGCCTTTCTTGTTTTACTTACCAACCCCAAATGAAAAGGATATAATTCTTTCTCAGCAGATTCTACAGAAAAGCTTAAATTCAATTTTGATGCCTCTATTTTACCAAGTTGGATTTGGTGTCAATCCCTGATGAATCACTGTGTCACTAGAGGTCCTAATGGGGCTTAGGACACATAATTATCCTGCAATTGAAAGGATGGAAGAGATTAGTCAACTAGACATAGACCAATAGAGAGACTGAAGCTGGTGCCCAGAAGAAATAATCAACAGCAATAATGGCTAATGAACATTTTCCCATACTCTGTCATCTACAGATACTATTACTTGAAAACATATTGCATTATCTTTGTAATCTGAGACAAAGGGGCTAAAAGGATATTGTGTTAGGGTTAACAGTATACTTTATTATCAATTCTCCCTTTTCCACTCTTGGGTTTGCATTAAAAAAATGAAGTTATTTTCCAGAGAACCATAACTGCTGCTTGCAAATTCCACTTTGAATAATGGAGATGTTAAAAGAAGTTTTAAATAAGATGCACCTAAAACCAAGAAGGGTCAAGTGAAATGGAATAAAGTAAAGAAAAATATGAGGAAAATCATGAGACGGGACTAGCTGTAGAAGCATAAGATTAAAAACTTGTTAGGAGAAGGGCACAGATGATCTCTACTACAGCTGAAATTTGTCCATAAGAAAGATCCCACCACTAAGAGCAGGATTTTAAATCATACTGTTAATCCAAAAGAGAGTGCATTGGAAAGTGATATGGAATTAGACTCCTAAAAGTGTGTATGCTTTTAAAAATGTCATCCTCTCATTCCAAGTTGTTTAACAGTGGGTAACAGGAATGGCAAAAGTGCTGTTTATTAGTCAATTCATTTTCAATGGTGGCCCAGGGCAACTGTTAAATTTGAGCTTCTCTTTATAGGAAAGTTTAAGAATTGTGTGTTAACCTTGTCTTTAGAAGGCTGATGTTTAGAAATTGGCATTCAGAGGGAATTGTGTTCCTCTCCATGTTCAACTGCTTTCCAATTTCCTTATCTACTACTCAGTAAATTAGGAAAGTTGGACCTCATAGTCTGCTTAACTTTTTGAATCACTTTATTAGTTTTATGTTTCAATAATCAGGACCCTTCGGTATTGTTTCTGAAGGTTAAGGTTTCCTCAGGTTGCATTTTATAAAACAGACCTTAGGACGTGATGTAAAAAGCCAGGTTACCTGATTTAAGATTTGTCGAGGAGCACTGCGGGGTCCCCAACAGAGCCCGGAAGAGAGAATTCTTCTACCTTCAAAGCCGGTGGGGAATGGATGAAGACTCAGGAATCTGATGCAGTTTTAAAAGGCTTTACTTATCACAGGTTTAGGCATACAAATCAGCAATAGGAAAAATTCTTTTGCTTAGGATTCCTGGCTAGAACCCCAGCCATGTGTAGGCCAAGATGGTGGCCACCACATGTAAAGGCCCTGTAGAGAGGAGACTGCTGCAGGGTATGTGTCGATGATCCAGGCTATAATAGTCCGGTCTGCTGGGTGGAGCTGTGATGAGAGGGAAGTACGGATGTGGAAAATGGTGGCCCCCATGGGGTAGGGGGTGTCGTCTGGCTTGTTGTGAGGCTCTGCTGGGGTGGCAGGCCAGGGCTAGAACCCGCCATGCCTCCAGGGCGCCTCATGAGCGGCTGGGCACAGGGAGAGCAAGTAGCAACTCTGCCCCATGTCTGAGAGCCTCTGGTTCAGCATATCTGGGTCAGATTGAAAAAAAAAATGCCGCAGGGTGGGTGTCGATGATCTGGGCTGTGATAGTCTGGTCTGCTGGGTGTGTTGTGACGAGAAGGAAGTCCTGATGTGGAAAACGGTAGCCCCCATGGAGTAGGGGGTGTCGTCTGGCTTGTTGTGAGGCTCTGCTGGGGTGGCAGGCCAGGGTTAGAACCCCCTGTCTCCCGGGGCCTCATGAGTGGCTGGGCACATGGAGAGCAAGTAGCAGCTCTGTCCCATGTCTGAGAGTCTCTGGTTCAGCATACCTGGGCCAGATTGAAAAATCCCATGACCTAATATAATGGTTTGAGGAGCTTTATATTTCTGAAGCAAGCAGATGCTTTTGGGTTCTACTAGTAGGAGACAGGACATACAGAGATATTACTGGTGCCCGCTATAGCAAATAGATGATGAACTGGACCGATAGTGATAGTGAGAGAGGAGACAAAGACAAGACTCCCAAGAAGAGTGCAAGCACTGAAAGAGAGCCCAAAAAGAAAGCACACAAAGAAAGAGTGAGAGAGAGGAAGCAGGCTGGTTTTATACCCCTGCAATTCAGACCTCCCACTATTACGGGAAACAGGAAGGATCAAATGCCCTTAGGTAATTTCTCCCAGCACCTCACCTAGGCCCTATTATATGCTAATGTTTTGAGCCAAGATCTGCCTGGAAATGCCTTATAGGGTAGAGAAGGGGGTTTCTGAAATGGCATGTCTCTGTACCAAAAGACTAATACCAATGCCAGTTAAATATTTCTCAAAGCCTTCACAAGAGTCTCATCTACTTCACGGTAGTTTTGTATTTTAGTTGCCTTTGAGTTATCAGGGAGCCATGCTTGCTTGCTTGGAGGCAAACAGCATTTCTCTCTGATCTAATTACTTAGAGATCCATCATGGCCAGGCAAATATGCTGGTAAGATCTAGCTAGTCCCACGATGATTGTGGTAGCATGAGAGAATATTTATACCAGCCAGTATAGAATACATGGTCAGATAAACTGCCACATTTAGACTACCCACCTACCTACAAAGTGACCTGCAGGAGGCAATCCAGGGCAGATGCAGAGGTTCTTAGAGGAGTCCTGCAACAAAGATTTGATTTTGAATACACAGATATTATGAGGTTGAATTCCAGGGTTTTATATTTCAATGTAATCATTGATACAACACAGCTTGCATTTCAAATTCTTACTTTTCTTTTTTTTTTTTTTTTTCGGGTCACACCCGGTGACACTCAGGGGTTACTCCTGGCTCTGCACTCAGGAATTACTCCTGGCAGTGCTCAGGGGACCATATGGGATGCTGGGGATCAAACCCATGCTGGCAGAGACCTCCACGTGCAAGGCAAATGCCCTACCGCTGGGCTATCACTCCGGCCCCCTCAAATTCTTACTTTTATAAGGTTGTTTTGAAGCAGTATAAACCTACACTATATTGGCCACAAAAGTTAGTAATCCATGAAGCATAATTAAAATGTTGCCTGTCTCAACTACTGGAAGATGCCTTCAGAGGAGGTTATTGGTACATAAAATAAATGATTATTGGAGCAGGGAATACAAAGCAAATGAAATGCTGAAACAGAAGACTGTAGGTGATCTCACATGGAATGCTAAGCCAAGCTATGTAATAAAATTCCAATTGCAAATACGTCTGCACAAACCCAATTATATAACAACGATAATTTTCGTATAATAACTTGGTCAAGTTTTCTTGTTCCAGACCTATTCAGGAAGTATGGGCATAAAGGTCACTGGTTATACTGTTAGACAATCTCGGTTCAAATCCAAGCTCTGCCTCTTACTTCTGCATACCTAGAATTTGGTAAATCCTCAGCCTCAGAATATCAGTAAACACATAAAGAAAGAAATCGTAATCCTTCCCAGATTCAGGCAAGAGCTAGAAGTAAAATATGAAAACATGAAAAAAAGCTAACATGTAAGTATATAGTAAGTATTAGAAAGTAAAGCTGCTATACTCTATTATGGTTGATTTTATAGATTTTATATCTATTTTATATTTATTTTTCCTCTTCACAGAATACAAAATATCTTCTTAAAAAACTGAGTTTAGAACTAAAAAGTGACTACGTTCAGTAAAATGCTGTATTTTAAAATCAAGCAGGAAGGAAATTTTATTAGTTTCCTGAGGGGTGGGAGGGAGGCCCAATAAAGTAGGGCGATGTTACTTTTCCCTACTTAGTGTATTCTTTCTGAAAGAGATATTTGACTTCTCCTCTCTATATATTATAGCAATCCAGGCTTTCTAGCTATTGCTATCTTTTTAGTGTATGCCATTATGTCTTCAACAGGTGCCTGTCCAAAGAATCATAAACCTCTGTCAGCTAAAAGTGAAGTTTCAGCTCCAAAACGTGATTAAAAACAAGCCTCATGAAAATTATAACATGCACCTGTTTCTTTTATGGAATACACTTTGCTCCTTATATTGATGAACTCAGTTCTACTAGAGGTTGGCCACATTTTCATCTCCAGAGTAATAGATTTCTACTACTACAATTCAACTCTGGTCATAGTAGTCGGTACATTATAAAAATAAATATCCTGAGTGAAACTACGGTCATAAAGTCTCATATATATTTACCTTTAAAAGTGGAAGGACTTATAGTAGTTAGAGAAATGACATTTTTAATGCCTGGCACTCGGTAAATATTTGTAGGGAACCAAATGAATGAACAAGTAAATAAGCAAATGAACAAAGGGAATTTACCTTGACTACAAATCATTTCTCCTGAATGAAGTGTACTGCTGCTTTCCTGGAAATAATGTTAAATTAAGATAAATCATTCTTGAAAGAGCTCTTTAGGGACTAAAAGAGCAAAGAACATGGTAATAAAACATTTCTCCTGAAAGCAGAATGCAGTATTTACAGTTACAGGAAACCTATTAATCCCTTTCTTTTTTCAGATTTTCTCTGCCTTATATACTTTTTTAAAACCTTCTTTACCCTGGGCAGAGAATAGCCCACAGAATATCACATCTTTGGTTACTTGACAACAAATTCTACCCCAGAACAATTTCTATTACCTTCTTAACACATATTTGGGGAGGTGAAGGTCATTTCTAGCCAGCACTAACCATAATGCATGTATTATGATTTTTACCAAGTGCTAAAAAGAAGATAAAAATCATAATATGGACAAAATCTTAAAATGCTTGGACTGAATCTAAATCTTCACTAGATCAGCACTGGCATGTGAACATTATTTAACTGAAAACCACAATAGCCTTATCTAAATACAAGGCAAGAACCATCTCCTTCTCAGAGTAGTCTGGGTAAGAATTAAAGGAGATAACTTATGTGCACCATTTAGCACAATGCTTAAAAAGTATATGCTGAAATAATTTCAATAATCTATAATATATTTCTATTTACAGTCCTTCTTAAACAAAATATGTGGGATTTCCCCTTGCACCAGTTTATTTTCCAGCTTTCCACCTGCATACTAACACAGTATCCTGCAACTGAATTAAACTTTGATGAATTTTAATACAATTTTAACTCCAACTGCCTACTGTTAGCATCAGATGCCTGAATAAAGGCTTAATCTCAGAAATCTACCTCCACCGCATATGCCAGCTGTGATTCTAGGTCAGTTGTTCTTTAGATTAACTATAAAGTAATCGATGGGGATAATCTGCACAATCCCTCCTGTGATTCCTAGTTCACTAGAACAGCTCACAGAAAATGTATTTACTTATGCTTGCAGTTTATTGTAAAGAATACAAATGAGTCACCACATGGGAGTGGAGGTATAGAGCGTGAAAGTTCCTCAAGGATAGGAACTTCCCTGAGTTGCAGCGCCAGTGTCGACAAGCACATAGAACCTAGAAACTTCACCAACCCCTTGGTTTAGAATTTTTATAGCAGTGCCATTTGGGTGGAACAGATGAAACCCCTTGTCATTTGATGACTCTTTCACTCTCAGATCCTTCCCCAGAGTTCAGAGCTAGGATTAAAAGTTTCAGCTTTCTACTCAAATGATTACATTCTTTGGTGTCTCTCTCGATCCAAAAACTACCTGGCATTTACCTCCTATCAACCTCATTAGCTTAGGAACATGTATGTTTGAAAGTTTTTTATTAGTATTTATTAAATAATAAGTAATGCTATTATTCCTGTCATATGCCAAAAAACTAGTAACAGTTATGGACCTCAATTCCATGACCTGAAGAATGGTTTGAGGCTCCTCCTGTCCCTGGAGCAAGCAGATGCCTTTGGGCTACACTTGCTTGCAACCGGATGTATGGAGATGTTATTGGTGCCCGCTCAAGGAAATTGATGAACAATGGGAAGACAGTGACAGTGACCGTGACATTATTCCTGTCACTGGAAAAAAAAACAAGTTTTAAGAGCTCTCCAGCAGAATTGTGGGATGAAGCTTAAAACACGTGAGAGAAATGAATATTCATGTCGATGTCTACTACTAATAGCTGCTCAATAAGTGCACTAGTGGTAAATGTTCAATAAAGTGAAATCAAACAGTTAACAAAAATATTGTCACTTGATCCCTGGATCACTTGACATCCCGTTATTCATCGATTTGCTCGAGTGAGTGCCAGTAATATTTCCATTTGACCCCATCACGTGCCAGTGTAGCCCAATGGCATCTGGTTGCTTCAGGAATACAAAGAGCCTCAAACCGTTCATTCAGGATCTTGATGAAGAAGTCTGACTATCTTGTAGGTGGGTGGCCACGTGATCTTCTGACATCCTGTGGGATCCAGTCGGTAACAGCTCTAGTCCAGCGGTCATCTCCAAATTGCATTACATACCCAGCCCATCTGATTTCCGATGCCTTGACAAACTAGATGGCAAGATGGTGGCAGCCTGAGGCGGCTATGGCAGCACGGGAAACAAAAAATATTGAACATATCTCAATTCCAAGTGTTTATAGGTATAATTTAAAATCCCTTTTATATATGTTTTGACTCTTATCTCAGAGACATGTGGAATCTAAGACAGATCAAGAAGAATTACATTTCAAAATCATAGATCTTTGCCCTAAATAAAGCTCTACGATTGTGAGGTTGTTAGGAGCTGATTGACTTACTATTTACTGGCAATAGGATACCAAAAAAGCACACATCAAGGACAGTAGAGAGTGGGCAGAAGACAATAGAATGAAATCAAAGAAAAGAGCTTTATGGAGGGGAGAGGAAGAAAGAATGGTCTATTCATAGGTGAATAGCTTAAATTGCTAGAAGACAATTCTCTGTACTCAAACCCACTGAAGAAGCCCACTGCTCTGGGCTAAAGTTCTTCAGAAGGGTTGAAGGGCTGGATTTAATAATGATGAGTTGCAGTTTATGAATATAAAAGTGACTTGCAGAAGAAAAGATAGGGGTCAGAGAGAGCACAGCAGGTAAGGCACTGCCTTGCATGTGGTCAGTACAGGTTCAGTCCCGAGCACTGCTTATGGTCTCCATAACCCTTCCAGATGTGAAATTTGAACATAGAGCCAGAAGTAGGTTTTAAGCTCTGATGGGTGAAATGAAAGAAGAGGAGTGAAAAGTAGAGGGGAGAGAATGGGAGTGGGAAAGAAGGGAAGCAAGAGAAGAAAGAAGGAAGATGCATGAAAATGGATTCAATTTGTCTTTCATACCCACAGCTGACTAAAGGTCAAATTGACCTGTGTAACATACTATTTGTGTTGTTACAAATGGAGTTAAGCATCATTATATACTTATTACACCCTCCCAGGCATAACTTCCCTTGGGGAAGAGGTGCCCTATTCTTGGCAAGTCATTGCTGAAGTTTTGGCCAGAAATCTCAGTTGCACCTCATATGAGCCTCTCTCTAACCTCATCTATGTCCTCACTACATGGAAGCTGGCTTTCCCCACAGTAGGTCACCCAAGGAAGGGAGAGCATGTTCAATAAAGAAGTGGCAGCTGTTTGAACACTACTCTCAAAAGTGACATGCCATCACTTTGGCCAAAGTCTGTTCATTTTAAGGGAGACAGAGTAGCATGAATTCAAGGAGAGACTAATAGGTCTCCGCTTCGTGAAGAGAGAATCATCTTTGGGATTATGGTGATTTTGTTTATTTTATTGATTTTGTATTAATTTTTTATACCATCATGAGATATACAATTACAAAATGTTTATGATTGGGTTTCAGTAAGTGTTCCAGCACCCATCCCTCCACCAGTGCCCATTTCGTACCACCCCAGATTCCCTCCCCTCCCTCAGTGTGCCTCTATAGCAGTCACTTCTCTCTCTCTCTCTCTCTCTTTCTCTCTCCCTCTTTCACATACAGATACACACACACCTTTTTCTTACACATTGTGGCTTGCCATTAATACATTTGGGTGTTACCATGTACATCCCTTTGCCTACATTCAATATTCAGTTCCAGTCTGGCATTACCATTTCCAACAATTAGTAGAACTCTGGTATATGCTTATAACCCACACATGAATGCAATCATTCTATATCTGTCCTTTTCTTTCTGACTAATTTCACTAAGCATCCAAACTTGGGCTGCCGAACTGAGACTTTTTTGCCCTATGGTGATTTTAAAATAACAACTACAAATTCTCAGTTTTGTCATTTCAAATTCTGATACTTCCTAAGCCTGTTGTTATAACTTTGGATTCTTTGGGACTCCCCAAATCTTAAATCTTTTATTGATTTAAGTTCATGTTTAACCTAAAAGCCCCATCCAAACCATGTAAGATATTGAATTCAGTGTAAATGTGTCAGAGATGGAAAATTCACTGCTGTATGCAAAGTGAACAGATTATCTGAAGAGTGAATCAAACCATTTCCTTAACTACATAAACAGTTGCATTCAGGTGTAGCGTTCTATATGCTGAGTTAGCTCTTGTTATTTTGTCAGGTTGCTTTAAGACAAGCATCAGCATTCTCCTACAAAGTACTTGATGAGTATGGTTTTGGAGGGGTCTTCCAAGGGATCTGGGACCACTACGAATAATACTCTGCCAATGGGGCCTGGATGGTTCAAAGCTATGCCTCCCAGATGCAGTGCCTTGAGGTACCAGGGCTCCAGGACTATCACCAGCAGTACTTGGCAGGGGGAAAAATGCAGTGCTGGAATTTAGGGTTTTATGCTTGTAAAGCATGTACTATAACTTTCCTCCAGTCCAGATGGAAAATATTTTACTCTACAGTTTCACATAGGATCTCTGTGTCATACTATTCTTTGTGTTAAGAAGAAAAGTAAAACCAAGAATCAGAGAGATAGTACAACAGGCAGCATGTTCACTTACATATGGCCCACCTATATTTGATGCTCAGTATCCCATAAAGTTCCCTGAGCCCTGCTAGAAGTGAGCGCTGAACACGGAGACAGGCATTAGCCCTCAGCACAGCTGGGTATGGCCCCAAAACAAATGAACAAAGAAATGTAAAATCACTTTAGCATGTAGGGTTTGCTGACCCCTACTGTAAAATAATCATAGAAAGATGTTCGGACTGTCCTTGAGAAGTACTTAGATGTGATTCGCCACACCAACTGGCCATGATAAAAGAATCTCTTTTCTATGTGTCTAATTTATCTTACTTAAGGTAAAGAGCTGAACATCTTTTCAGGTTGAATACATTTTACATAGGATTTCTCTTGCTCCCTCAGGGAGACAGAAACAGGTTCAAATATTAAGTCACTAAAATTACTAATGTGGCACTGTCACAGAAGAATTATGGACCTTCAGGGTTTTGGTCTCACAGAAAACTCATTTTTAGTTTCTATCCATCTTGTGAATAACAATAACCTTCTCCAACAAGCAGAGTGAAGACTGTTGGGCAGCCAGTACGTATTTCTTACTGTTCACTAAAAATTGGCATCACAAAGGTTTATACAGCAATGGTACTACTGAGGTAAATTGTGTCAGATCTAGCTTTAGTGGGGAGAAGTAATCTAGTATTACATACTTTCTTGTCATTGTTTTCAGTACTAATAGTATGCTTCATGTATGACTTAATTGAATAAACACATCACACACCACCACACATCCACATTCATACCAATACAAAAAATGTATTTTGTGGCTCTATAAGAAACTGAAAATAAAGTTGTTGAATGAGAATTCTTTTTGAAAATTTTGCATCTTAATTTTATCTTAATTCTACTAGAACATCAGTAAAATCGCATAACTTATACCATAAGTCAATAAATGATAATAAGTTAACATTTATATGTTTGAAAAATCATAATAAAAGAGGCACTTGATCACTTGATCACTTGAATCCGTTATTCATCAATTTGCTCGAGCGGGCACCAGTAACATTTCCATTGGACCCTATCACGTGCCAATGTAGCCCAATGGCATCTGGTTGATTAAGGAATATGAAGAGCCTCAAACCGTTCCTTCAGGGTCTTGACAAGGAAGTATGACCATCTTGTAGGTGGGCGGCCATGTGATCTTTTGACATCCCGTGGAATCCAGTCAGTAACTGCTCTAGTCCAGCGGTTGTCTCCAAATCGCAATACATGTCCAGCCCATCTGATTTTCGATGCCTTGGCAAACGAGACAGCGTCCCTAATTCTGGAATATGGATGGAGGTCAGAACTCTGTATTCTTTCTCTCACTTGAGTGAGGCGTGATATTCCAAGCATAGCTCTTTCGATTCCTCTCTGGGAGACCCGAACAGCATTCTCATCCTGCTTTCATAGGGCCCAGGTCTCTGAGGCGTATGTTAATGCAGGGAGAATGGTGGAGTCCAAGAGATGTGCCCAGAGCCGGAGGTTCTTTGTCCTTTTAGCTATTTCTTCAATGCCTTTGAAGGCATTCCATGCCGCTCTCTTCCTCCTGCACAGCTCAGGTTTTAGGTCGTTCATCATGTTGACTTCTCAACCTAGGTACACATAACTGCTGCGTTCAGAGATGTTTGTTCCATTGAGAGTGAATGGGGCCTCAGGAACTAGTTCATTTTTTCATGAACATAGTTTTCTTCAGATTCAGCTGTAGACCTATCTTTCCACATTCTCGGTTGAAGTCGGCCAGCATTTGTGCCACTTGGCTAATGTTTGGTGTTATTAGAACGATGTCATCAGCAAAGCGGAGGTGGTGTAGTTGCCGACCATCTATCTTCACTCCCATTCCTTCCCATTCTAATTGTCACATGATGTTCGAGGGTGGCGCTGAAGAGTTTTGGTGAAATGGTATCACCCTGTCGAACCCATCTTTTGACATCAATGATCACAATAAAAGAGGCAAAAAAGAAAAAAATTAGAAAAAAATTAGAAAAATTAGAACAATAAATTGTTCATTATTGACGCCCGCTTGAGCAAATTGATAATAACAGGATATCAAGTAATTAAGAAGTGATACTTAATAATTCAAATAACCCAGGTATCTGTACTCTTTTCTGATTAAACCAATCAGTAGCACTCCGAAATTCCTAACTAGAGGTACTACATGGAAATATGACAAAATTTTCTAAGATTCAAGACTTTGGCTACCAGTAATAAAAGTTATTTTTGAAAGAAGCAAGGTGTTAGGTAAAAGTCTGTGTCCTAGGTACAGTAACTAATGTCTTAAGCCTATACTCTCTTAAAGCATATGGAACTATTTCTAGTTATTAAATCTGACCAAATCATAATTTCATCTTAATATAAAATCTATGGAGTTTTGACTCTGATCTTTACATTGACTTGTATAAAATAACATCAGCTACCTTAGACAATTTTTTTCAAGTTCTTGAGTCAGTTGACTATTCCACATGGATTATTACTATGCATAGACAACAAGTATTATCCTCGCACAGGGAAAAGATATATACTTAAAAAAAAAAAAAATTTAAATAGAGTTTTATTTGTTTAAAGTGAAATATGACCCTGATAAGATTCTTCATTGAATATGCCAATATAATTTGAGAAAGTATACATAAAGAACAGGTCCTGATTATCAGAATAATAATTATAAAATTGGTGTTATTAGGTAGAAATACTAGATAATTAGAATGTTATTAGTAGTCTTAGGAGGGAGAGATGACAGGTTAATCCCTAAATAAAGTAATTTACACTCACTTGAAAATGACAGCTGTTGTTTTCTTAAACCACAACCTGACTGACGGTGGGGGGGGAGGGGGGGGAATGGGGGGGGGGGTGCGGGGGGCTCGGAGAGATAGCCCAGCGGGTAGGGGCGTTTGCCTTAGCGGCCGGCCTGTGCCGGCCGGGTTCGATCCCTGGCATCCCATATGGTCCCCGAGCACCACCAGGAGTAGTTCCTGAGTGCAGAGCCAGGAGTAATCCCTGAGTATCGCGGGTTCGACCCAAAAACCAAAAACAAAAAACAAAAAAAAAAACACAACCTGACAGGAAAGAAATTATGAGTATATTGGATACATGTAAGAGGATGAATTATAGTGCCCTTAAAAATCATTACATATACACAAATATAGGTAGTGTGTTAAGGAAAGTATTCCTTAATGAATGCACTACCCATAGATTGGCATTAAGCAACTAACAGAAGATAATGTTCCTATTTTTAACTTAAGAAAATACAAGCAGCAACTATTTCAAAACATCATTTAAAATGACAGGAACAGAAAAGAATAAAACAATACTTTTACTATTGTTTTAAAAATTAAATAAGTAGATTAACTATATTATAAATGATCAATTTTGTTTGTCTTAAATTTACATTTGCATGTCTTATGCAAATTTTTAAATATTATATTAGAAAAAAATTTTTAATTTTTTCTTTTTTTTTAAAATTACAAAGATATACATTAAAAGTTCTTTTGGGTTGCAGCAGCACCCCCCCACCAGGCCCATCTCCCACCACCAACATCCGCCCTCCCCCCCCCCCGCCCTGGAGTCTGATTTCTTTCCATTTCTCTCTCTTTCTCTTCCCCCCCGACGATCTTACTTTTCCATCTCCTAGGGGCAAACCCCACATTCACACACTTCCCCTCCCCCCCCCTCACCCCCTTGCTTGGTATGGATCTAATATACCTTATTTATGTTATGTAGATAAATGCAGTCTTCTTATCTGTCTCTCTCCTTCTTTTTCGCTCCTTCTTCTCTTTTTGAACATTTATTGCCATATGTCTGACCTCCTTTCCATTCTAGGGAAACATCTCTACTAACGAGTCCATGAGCACCTTAAACCAACGTGTCCCCAATTGGTCCCAGGACCCCCAATAATTCCTCAATGTTCAGTTTTCCCAGGCCATATGCTTTGGAAAGATTCCAGAAAGCACAGTGCAAAGTGACTAACAGATTGCACTCTGAACAATAAGTTACCAAGGCTTAAATTCTGCTTTCAGCTTTAACTATCTAATAGCTATAAAACCTTTAAAGGAGTTATTTTGTAGACCCAAACATTATTCCCTAACCCACATTATATCAACCAGAATGTTTCAGAGTGTTATTGTGATCATTCAAGTTGTGGTCAGCAGAAGTTGTCACCAAACCTATCCTTCATAATTCCACCCAAACATTCATCCTAGCCCATTCATTCTCCATACCTCAACCATTTCAATTCAAACTTCTGTTAATTCTGGCCCGAAGCAGTTTAGCCAATTCCACTTAGGTCACTTATCTGCTTGTCTAAGCTCCACCCCAATTAACCTATACCTTGCAAATCAGCTGTGTGAGAAAACCTTTGAATGTATCTTTCCGTGAAAAGAGCACACTCCGTAGCAAGGGTACAAAGAGTTTTGTAATATCACCAATGTTACTCAAATGGCTTCACCCCTTGCTTTACTCTCTTTGTTGTGAATGTCTCAGCATCCTAAATCATTGTCACACACAGCCTTCCCCACCAGCACAGGCATACACGCTCAGTCTCACCTTAAATTTGGTCTTGATACTCAACCCAAAGAACATCCTCTTACTTTCAATTCATCTTATTCCACTTACTAAGCAATCACCTACTAGGACCTATCTCACAGTATTCACTATTGCATTTGTGCCTATTGGTTTACATTCAAGTATTCAAAATTGTTATGATCTATCCTACCTAAAAGCCTTTAAGCACACTATCCCCTCTGCCAGAAACACTCATACATCTTTCTTTTTTTGGTACCATTAAAAATTACTGATTTATTTTCATGTGATACTTGTTTTAACTTGTCAGCTTAAATACCTTTCCCAAAGAGAATCTCTTACTGATAACCTCATTACAGAGGTCAACTTGCATTTCCCTCTATTAACACTCTTAACAATTGGGGAGTAGTATGTGTGTGTAATTATATGTTTCAAAAATGTCAACTCTAAAATAAAAATTGAAGTGTAATCAGTTGAGTTGTATGCTACAATCCCAGAAAACACCAAGAAATTAAGGTAATAAAAGAAAAACAAAAAATGCAGACATATGAATAAGTAAATTCTTTTGTGGACAGCTGACTCTGGGTCAGGTAGATTTCTAGAAAAATGGAATATGCTTGAGTGCTGTCTCATTCAAGGAGCATTAAAGCAGGACATTAATTCACTTATTTCCTGCAATTATGGTTCAGCACTGCCTCCATCATTGGTTGATGAGAACAAGCTACCTATTGATTGTGAAAATTTATATAGTTATAAGTATTTGTGAGAGAAGATAGATAAAGTGTTCAGAAATCATAGATAAGCATGATTGTTCAACAGGTATGGATTTGACAGTACTGATCACATCTCTCTGTCCTACTGGACTCTCATCTCTATATCTCCCCTCTACACTAGTAATCATAAAGCAATGTTTTCTAATGGAAAGATGGTTGCAAGTCACAAGCACATAAGTAATTTCAGATTTTTGAATGCATTGTTCATTTAAAACTAGATGATTTCACCTATTTTATTCAAACTTGCATTTTGATAGGTCATTTAAACATGTTAAAGAGATACCTTAATACTCAACATGCATTTGCTAGTTATAGAAACTCAATTTGGACACTCCATATTTGCTAGTTATAGAAACTCAATTTTGACACTCAAGTTCCAAACAGCCACATGTATGCAGCAAGGGGCCCATGGGCGACACCTTTCTAAAAGCACAGAGTCCAGCAGAGACTAGGAACTCAATATCTGCTTAATAAAAATTCCTCAACTAGTTCAGTGACACCTTTGCGACTTTCCTGGTCCCTCAGGAATAGAATCAGGTGTTTTTTTTCCCCAAAGCCCGCTACCCTCTAGGCTTCCCTTCAGCACAGCATTTGTGGCCGTGTGGCATCATCGCTGCACCAAGCAGCTGTTGAAGGATAAGCTGCCCATGTTTCTTCCTGTGTCTTAAGCACCTTGTTGCCAGAGTGAGAAGACATATATAAAGTTGCTTCAAGACCAAATACCTTTCAGAATAAAGTAACTTCACTTTTAATTTGAAATCCATTGTTTTTACTGGCATCAAAAATCAGATGGGCCGGACATGTAATGTGATTTGGAGATGACCTCTGGACTAGAGCCGTTAGGGACAGGATCCCACGGGCCAAAAAAAGATCACATGGCCACCCACCTACAAGATAGTCTGATTTCTTCATCAGAACCCTGAGCGAACTGTTTGAGGCTCTTCATATTTCTGGAGCAAGCAGATGCCATGGGCTACACTGGCATGTGACAGGGACAAATGGAAATGTTACTGGCACCCACTGGAACAAGTTGACAAATAACGGGATGTCAAGTGATCACTTTAAATATAAAATTGATGCCTCCAATCTTCTTTTTCCCGAGGATTGCTTTAGCTATCCTTGGGGGTTTAGTGTTCCATACAAAATTCAGGAGCGTTTGGTCAATTTCTTTGAAGAATGTCATGGGTATCCTCATAGGGACTGCATTGAATCTGTACAGAGCTCTAGGGAGTATTACCATTTTGACAATGTTGATTCTCCCCATCCATGAACAGGGAATGTGTTTCCATTTCCTTGTGTCCTCTTTTATCTCTTGGAGCAGTGTCTTGTAGTTTTCTTTGTACAGGTCCTTTACATACTTGGGTAAGTTGATTCCTAGGTATTTGATTTTCTGTGGCACAATTGTGAATGGAATAGTTTCCTTAATATCCTTTTCTTCTCTTTCGTTATTTGTATATAGGAAAGCCACTGACTTTTGGGTGTTGATTTTGTATCCTGCCACTCTACTATATGCGTCTATTGTTTCTAGGAGTTTTTGGTAGAGAGTTTAGGGTTCTCTAGGTATAATATCATGTCATCTGCAAATAATGATAGCTTGACTTCTTCCTTGCCTATCTGGATGCCCTTGATGTCCTTTTCTTCTCTGATTGCTATGGCAAGTACTTCCAGTACTATATTGAATAAAAGAGGTGAGAGTGGGCAACCTTGTCTTGTCCCTGATCTCAGGGGAAGGCTTTCAACTTTTCCCCATTTAGAATGATGCTCGCTGTGGGCTTTTGGTAGATGGCTGTAACTATCTTGAGGAAAGTCCCTTCAATTCCCATTTTCTGGAGCGTTTTAATCATGAGCGGGTGCTGGATCTTGAAAAATAAAATTTTATACACTTATTTCATGAGAAATCTAACATTTGAGTTTTTCCCTAAACAAAATATCACTTTAGTTTTTAAGAAGTTACTCAACTAAAGGATCCAAATATTGATCAGATCCACCACCTGAGAAGTTGTTCGAGATGGAAATGCAAAAATCTCATCCTTAATTCTATACAGAGAGAAAAAAAATTACCTTTAATGAACACTGACTTTTTTAATGTTTGTTGGTAAGCTTAGGGTTGAAAAGTATCATCACCTACAATATTATAATTTATAGAGGACTTACTTCATAGAAAATTGATATTGAAATGTGGAAAGTTCAAGGGTTGAGTGATAGTATGCTAGGTAGGGTGTTTGCTTTGAATGCAGGCTCCCAGGTCCATTTCCCAGCACAACCAAGAGTAATTCCTGAGTTTAGAGCCAGGAGTAACCCCTGAACATCTCTAGGAGTGACTCCAAAGACAAAATAAATAATTTACTTATAAAATCTACCTTTGGACGTGAAATTTTAAAGCAGTGTCTTTAAATTATTATTTTCACAACTTAATATTTCAACATTGAAGGGACACCTATTTTAAAAGATGGAAGTGCTAGTAAAACAAAAATGAGGATTTTTCTATTGTGTAATTATGTGATACTGGCTACAGTTTCAGATCCTCACATGTTAAGTTGTATCTTCCCTACGGGACACTTGCACTCAACACATGAGCATTTAAGTGAGCTCCCAAAGAGCCATATGGGCAAAGTGTCAAATTGAAGCACTTACATTGATAGTTTTCATTTAATTCAGCTCAAATATCCCAAATATATGGAGATATACATATATAAAGTAAAAGTATGTATTTTTTCTTCTGGATAATTGCCTTGAAACTATGTCAGAGTTTCATCTTATACTGACAAGACAGTCTCATGAAATCTCCATCTTCTTTCTCCTGTGAATTCCCAAAGGGAAAAGGTTTTGTCTTACAGTAGCTTATTTTATTCCCTTTCTACTATCTTGAACTTTGTAGCTACTCAGTCAACATTAATTATTGACAAAGATACTAATAGCTTTGAATTTATTCATAGAATGGTTATTCGTCTTTATGTACTTTCTATTTTCCATAAGAAACAAAATAGGGTTTCATTTTGACATTTCTGTATTAACATCTGCACAGAGCACAATGTGTGCTTCATTTAAACCAATGTGTAGGCACAAACGAGTTCCTCTATTCAGAAACATAAATGACAATACAAAGTAGTGTAATTTTTTAGAACAACATTTAACCTTAAGGACTAAAGTTAATGGAAATGCCATTGTTCCTTTGTTTAAGGCAGAACCTTAAAAAATCCAATTTTAAAAATAGTAACACTATTATGCTAATTTTATTCTGGTCATAATTTTTCCAGTTATGGTGCAGGTTTTTTCCCCATGAGGTTCTGAGCATATTTAAAACAGTATAGTTTATATTCAAAGCACCAGAATTGGTCTGCTTATAGAATGACCATAAATATTAGTTTAAGTTGATTTCTAACCATTGTTGGACTTTAATATTATTGGAAGATTTTGGAATTGTTACTTGATTCACATTTGTTAGCTTCTTAATCTTGATAAAGAAAGTATCCACATCATACATCTTTTGTTATTGTCACACCCCATGGTTATTGATTTTGCACCTTATTTTTTGTAAGACTCTGCAACTTACCCTGGCAGGCTGTACTAATAAACAGTATTTATAAAATACTAAAAACTAACTGTATAGAGTAAAAGTATTTTTTATTAAAATGCCATATGGGAGAACTATATATTACCTATGTAAAAGCTCTGTATGATATTTGGAATAGTTTTATAATTAATTGAGTTGTGCTACTTACATACTATAGTATGCCACCACTTGAAAAAAGAGCTCTCATTCACTATTGGTGGGAATGTTGTTTGGGACAACCCCTTTGGGAAACAGTATAATTGCTAAGATATGGAATCTAACCTAGAATTCCAACAACAGATGAATGAATTATGAAGATTTGGTATACATACACAATGGAAAAGTATGCAGCTGCAAAGAATGATGAAATCATGCAATCTTTTGCAATGTAGTTGGATCCGGGGAAGATATCATGTTGTGTGAATTAGGCATAAGAAGAAAGAAAAAAATTGGATGATCTCACTTAACTGTGGTATAGAGAATATTGGATGAGGAATTGTAGTAAGAGGGGTATGCCTATACCATCCTTGACTCAGTGGTTAGAGAGAGGACAGAGAAGAAAAGAAGTCAATGGGAGGGGGAAGAAAACTGGAAATTATGGGTGAATAGGTATTAGGACTTCAGTTATACTGATATGAATTAGTTTTATAGCCATATATTCAAACACATCAAAATTGAAAATATGAGACCCAGCTGCAATCCTGAAACTTTGTATGTGTTTGTCAAGTTGACAGGCAGGGATCAGGTTGATTATAGGATGAGGGGGAATTAAACTGGTAGAGGGAAATTGAAACTGGTGGTGGATTCATGTTAAAATATTATATGTCTAGAACTCAACTATCAATAACTTGTTAAATCATAGCTTTTCAATTTAAAAAAAAGAAAGGAAAACAATTAGAGCTAGAAGAAGGTTTTTTGGTGAGCTTGGCCTGTGCCTTCAGCATGAAAATTCTGCAAAGCTTAATCCTCAAGTTGATGGGGGCATAGTTCACCAGTTGACTCTCTATCATAATAGCAAATATTTGGAAGGAACTGTCTGAAGCTTTCTAGTCTCATGTGTTTACTTTCTAAAAAATGACTCATGCTAATGCCCCCTGTAACAGATACATATGCTTTAAAAATGACATGTTTAGGAAAAGATAGTTAAAGAGTTAAAGGACTTGCCTTGCATGCTGCTGACTCTAATTCAATCTCCAAAACTTCATATTGAACTCTGAGCACTGACTGGTAGGGAGTGATTCCTGAGCATAAAGCTAGAAGAAGCCCTGAGCATTGTCATGTATGCCCTCTATAAAATTAAATAAATAAATAAACAAACAAATAAATAAACAAATAAATAAATAATGGTTTCAGTTGCCGGTTCCCTCCCCCTTCCCCAGCCCACCTCCATGAATAAAATACTTTAAAAAAAAAAAAAATAATGGGTTCAGTTGCTTCTTCTTCCCTCTAGAAGTGCAAACATTATTTTCCCTTCCTAAAGCAGCATTGTTTCAGGATACTTCTCAAAGAATGCAGCCTCAAGATGATTGTCTCATTGTTCTATTAGTTAAAACTAACCCCTGTGTCTTGCCTACTCTTTATGAATGAGGCATGATTGTGACACTGTTTGATTTGTTTTCAGCATCATTAGAATTTGCAGCAGGAGAGTATTGCTTAACATCCCTCCAAACTTGTACTTGCTGCTACCTTCTGAGGAAGATCTATTATTAGTCTAGTTACCTGCTTCATGCCAAGTACCAAAACAATATCCATGGCTAGGGGTTGGGATATGTTCTCAAAGTATTGCAGCTTCTTAAGAAGACACAATGATGATAGATATATTTCAAATAGTCGAGGGGTATATATATCTAGGTCACCTTCTTTAAAAAACTCTGCTTCACATAATAACAAGCCATATATTGTATCGTACTTCCATGAACTTGAATAAAAGACAGCAGTCTTGTGAACTAGGCATGTAGATCTGGCAAAGTTTGAGCATTCTTTATTAACACACATTTATATATTGAACACCTAATGTGTGCTTACCTAGATACTGAAGAACATCAGGCAATGAAAGAAGTCAAGGCCTTACCTTGGTGGAGCTTACTTCGAAGTGGGGCAGAAACACATAAGCATAGAACTTATGCAAACTTTATATTAGAATTTCATCTGTGTTTTCTTTTTGATGTTTGTTTTGGGGCCCACACCAGCTTTGTTCAGGGCTGCTCTGACTCTGCGCTCAAGGATCAGTCCTGGTAGATTCAGAGGACCGTGTGTGGTGCCAAGGATCAAACCTAGGTCAGCCATGTGCAACACAAACAAGTTAGCTGCTGTACTACCATTCAGCATGTGATTTATAATTTCTTAAGAAACAAAAGTTAAAAAGCAGAATCAAAGAGTGAATTAGAGTGGGAAGGGAGTGCAGAGAGATAGTGCCATTTCACATGGGAGTATGAAAGGAATAATTGGAAAACAAACATTTTGAACGAAGATCTAAGAGGGTGTAAACTGGACCTGCGAGGTGGTGAAAACAGAAACTCTCTATGCATCACCGTGCTTGGTGAACCAGTATTTACAACCAAAGAATTCTTGGGAACCAGTATTTACAACAGAGGTGGTGTTTTTAAGACTAATCCATGGTTGGTTCACAAATAAAGTTCATGTCTCCAGGGGAGACCAAACCTTTTCTACTCAAGATCCATATGGTACAAGCAAAGAAATAATTACTGCTTAAGGGAAAGTGAAGTTTCCTCCTTAAATCCTTGACAAATGTTTGTGGAGCCGCCCCTAATGAATTTTAGGCCAAGTTCAGATGCTTTAGGTACTACAGGAAGAATGACTTATAGATTAGCTCTAACAGGTCACAGGAGGTCTCAGGAATCTGCAAGGCAAGAGACAACTCAGAATTTGGCATGATCTTGAGCTGAATTTCAGCCTCAGCCCTGTCATTAACTGTGGGAGTTTGGAGATGTTACTTGACCTCCCACAACCTTGATTTCTTCATCTGTAAAAATGTATCTTAAAGTCTATTTCAGAAG
Source organism: Cryptotis parvus (assembly GCA_021461705.1). NCBI lineage: Eukaryota > Metazoa > Chordata > Mammalia > Eulipotyphla > Soricidae > Cryptotis > Cryptotis parvus. The sequence goes on from JAJIBD010031250.1 coordinate 155,537, forward strand.
GACACACTATGGGACACAAACTATAAGTGATAAGCGTGAAGTGCTGGTACCTAAGAGACACAAAGGAAGTAGCATCTCATATTGGGTTCCCTCTCAACTGTAAAGCTCCTTTTATTTGCACTTAAAGAAGCATGTGGATGTTGGCAATAATGCAACCAACTGAGGAATTGGGTAGGGCATTTGTCTTGCATGCAGCCAACCCGGGTTTGATCCCTGGCATCCCATAGCACTGCCAAGAGTAATTCCTGAGTGCAGAGTCAGGGAGTAAGCCCTGAGCATAGCTGGGTGTGACCCAAAAAAAGCAAAAAAAAAAAAAAATAGATTAATAGCCTGGCAATATCTTTAGAATAGAAATTTAAAGTTTAGGCACACATCATCACTCCTTTCTTTGCTTCTTCCTCCCTAAAATCATGCAGATGAAGCATTCACACTGAATAGCTGAGGTGAGAAACACCCAACCAAGAGTTTAGGGAGGATCAGAATGGCCTGTCTTCTTTAGACCAACTCAAGAGGCATGACATGTAAATGCAGTGTGCGATCCTAGATTGTTATGAAAGATATTATTGGAGAATTGTCAAAACTTAAATGTGGTCTGTGGCTTAGATAGTAAGAATGTCATCAATGCTAATCTTCTGATCTTGATGGTTTCTTGTAGTTATGGGGGAGATTTCCTTTGTTTGCAGAAAATATATACTAAAATAGTCTAGGGTTGATGGAAGTGATTATATCCATTCTTCAATAGGTTCAGGAGATGAGGAAATAAGTTTTTCTATAGCCGCAATACTTTCTGTTCTTTAAAATTATTTCAGATAAAAATATATTAATAGCATTAAAATAATTTTTTAGTTTGCACTAAGTGTTAGATTAGTTCAAATCTCATTTTTAGTTTTCTATATTTATCTAATGAGGATATTGTTTACTTCCCTGACATATCTTTATATTAATTACAATTTTTCCATATGTTTTTCTGATCAGTAATTAAATTTCTTGCCCAGTCAACAAATATTCATTATGTTTCCAATAAACTAGTTGTGGAATATGGCATTAGCTAGGTTGAAACCTTTTTGCCATCACTTACTAAAAATTACTAACATTCCTGTGTCCCGGTTTCCCCATCTCTGAAATGTGGATAATAATACAACTACCGTATTGGGTTGTTATAAAACTTAAACCTGATGATCCAACTACTTACATTCTGGGCAGAATATAGTTTGAACTCAATGAATGTTAAGTGGTAATAAGTAGTATTATCCTGCAGTACTATTATCCTAACTTTATCAAATAAAATAGAAACATCTTTGATGGAAATTCATATTCTTTAGAGCATTCCACCTTTGCCTGAGCTAAATATCTTTTTGCCAAATATGTATCTTTTAAAGTGTTTTGGAATGTGTGAAATGAAAACGTATCTGAGCAACATAATACTAAATTAAAGAGTAGACTTTTTAGAAGTAAAAAAGAATGCAAGCTTATAAAACACTGAGCCTTTCTGACCTCAGGAAAGTCACCTGTATCAGAGATTTTCACAGTAATATTTTGTAACAAATGACCCTAGAGCACAGTGCTTTGTAAAGAAGTATTTATGTTCATTCTCAGAAGTTTACAAGTAGATGGTGGTTCAGTAGTCATAGACTGAGCACAGCTGGGCAGTCTTGTGTTAAGCTGCAAGTCGCCTGGACTTGGTTCCAGACAGTGACTAGGACTGAAGGCTCTTCCATCTATCTTTCAGCCTTCCAAATCCATGCCTACAGGGGCATACTTTTGTCAAAGGAAATTTTATGAGCACAAAAGCACCAAGCTCAATTATGTAGACACTTTTAAGCCCTTTGCTTTTCATATCTTGTCCACTAAAGTTTCAGTAGTCAAATCAAGTCACATTGGCTAGTTCAAAATCAATGAAGTGGGAAGTGTTCTTTGACACAGTGGAAGGACATTGCTATGTATTATCTATTACAGGATACTGAACAATTGGGACCAACAGTCTATTCTGCAGACTACTTTATCACAATAGTTTATAATTTGTCCTTGTCTGGAAATTGTGGGACCTTTAAAAGAACCAACAGCAGTATTCCAAGTTCTTTCTCCAGTAACTGGGCTGCTTTTGTTCTCCCATACATTGGTCACTAAAAGAACTACAAATATAAAGATAATAATTTATGACCTTGAAATTGAGATTTCACCCTTGTTAAACTCTTTCACATGGATTAAATATGAACAGAATTATCATTAGCATTGCCCAACCAATGGTGAAATCCTTCTGTGTATACAAATTCACTTTTCAATCAGATCCTTTTTAGTTTACATTTCTGGAAATTTTCTCATGTACCTTGTATATAGTACATGCTCAGTAGATATGGGTTCAAAGAGTAATAAGCAGGATATAAATCTTGGAGAAATAAAAATGCTGTGACCACCAGAAATCTCTCAGGTTACTGTACTATTTTGGCACAGAAAAGGAAAGTATTAAGTGACAGAATTCTGGAGAAATTTATTATCTCAAGTACCTTATCTTTATTATCTGAAGTGATCTTAAAAGGGTGGTTAATATACAAAGAGAGTTTAGCTTCAGTGTGACATCTTTTAAGCTAACAAAGTAGCCTGTCACCTCCCTATATTGCCTCACATTTATTGTAAGCCTTTTAAATCTTTTCAAAAAACCACAAGTTTATATTCCTCACTGTACTTAACTTTTTATTGTTTATGTGCTTCCTGCGAAGATAGCTAGAGAGACGAGGCTGATAACTGAACCCTGTTCTTAATCAAACGCTTATGGGTAATTATGTGATGGAATTTTTTCCCACTAGTAGAAATCTGCTGTTTCACTAAGAACTCAACCATTTGAGGCATTTAAAGTCCATGAAATCTTAGAAGGAGGCCAAACTGTCCTTCTATAAGAGTGAAATGCATGCTAATCGAACCGCCTAAGAAAGTCTAAATGGGTTTGAAAGCAAGTCTTCGGCACTGCTTCCCCTGCTGGAGGTAAGGATCTGTTTCTCCTTCGGAAACGAGAGAGCAACACAGCTTTGCAGTTGGGAAGACAGTCAAAGGGCACATCCAGCATTCTTCTGAACGTATTTTTACCGTAATAACATGCCAGGTCTTTTGCCTTATATTCCCCTGGGCAGAAATATCACAAGTTAAACACTGTACAGCCAAGACTCAGAGTGAAAAATAAAAGCCTGCCATTTAGAGGGCCGCTCTGTGTGTGTAGGGTAGGCCTCAATACAGATTAAAAGTAAAAATAAAATAAAATAGAAAACTGGACCAGAAAATTCAGTACACAAGCTGACTGATTTTTATTATTATAAAAGTTAGATTTGGGGCCTGATCCCATATTTCCTTTCTTATGGCTGCTGGAACCAACTCCTCACCTGCCTATGATTTAATTGCTATTTACCTTTTGTCTCTTATCTTTCTCTCTAAAAGCTTTAAAAAAGCTTTTTACCCCTACCTTTACAGGAATACAGCAAACAGACTAATTTTAAAGGCAGCCCTGTCACTGCAAACTTCAACCTGTGTTAAAAGATCTGCAGGGGCAGAAAGGTTCAGGAAAACAATAAAGCTGGTGGATTTCTCTTGCATGAGTCTAAACCCATTTGTGACAGAAGGAAGAAAATACTGACCTATTTTGTTTTTTAACACCTGCCCTGCAGCAAATTAGCCTTGTTAAAGATACAAGAACTGCAGTGATGGCTGGTACTTTTTCTCCTGAAAGATCAAAAACAAGAGCAATCACCTACTCAGTGAATAAGAATGAAGAAAACATAGTCAGGTAGTGGTTGGAAAGTGCCACCTATGGCGTTGTCAGTATGCAGCCATAGAACTACTCCTTGTCTTCTATTAAAATTTGTACTTTGTTCCCCATGATACATGAACTGATGCTGGCCAAAAGATGCTAAACATATAAGTATCCAGTATTCATTCATGACATTCCTTCCCAACATAAGTGTCACTACTTTCCCTGTTAGCTTTATTGTTTTAGAAGATGTTTTTGTCATTCAGGTCGCTCCTATTTTCACTACCGAAAGTCTCTTCACTAGCTTATTTTTTCAGAGCCACTGTGTAGTGAAATGTTTCTCATTAATACACCTGTTTTTATTTTCATTTGACTGGGAAAGATTCCCCTTCTTCTTGCCTCTGAATTCAGAAACGGTTGAGGCTACAGCTAGTGGGCAAGAGCACTCAAGCAAAACAAGGTTAAGTGATATGAGCCTGCTTGGGGATCAAATTTTTTCAAAGAAATCAGCTGGGCGATTCCTCTGGTCCCTGCAGTACTGATAGCCAAGGGTATCAGTTGGCTGCATTTAGATGGAGGTTGGGCTGATTCGGAAGGTAAAAATAAAACAAGCTGGGTTTCACTTTGATGTCTGGACGCTTGTTCTTCCTCACATGGCCCTCTCTCACCATGGTCTCTCTCTATGGCAGCTAGCCTGAGCATCTTTTCAGCATGATGACTGGCTTCCCAGAGGGAGAAAGTAGAAGCAGCTAGTCTTCTGAGATCTTAGCTTCAAGGTTCATATTTCATTACTCTAAGAAAATCACTGAATTCATCCAGTTTTAAGAAAAGGAGCCATAAATACCACTTCTAAAAATATGAAGGGTTGTTGCCATCCTGCTACTGCTAACCCTTACAGTAATGGATGCTGTTGATTTCTGTTTTTGTTTTCTGTAATATTACTATCTTTTATTTTTATTTGTAATATTTTATATGAATTTATCATTTATATAACTTTACCTATACGATTTTATATAAATGTATCATTTTCCAAATTATGAAGGGCTTCAGTAAGAAGGGCTTCAGTAATGACTTCTAAAATTGTGCTTTATTTGCCTCTAATGGGTATTTTGAGCACATAAATCTAAATATTTCTCCATTTAGGCAAAAGAAAATTTAAGCTGGATTCTAACAGACTTTGAGAGCAAAGTGGAGCAAAGAAAGCCTCTTCAACAAATGGTGCTGGGAAAACTGGGCAGCTACATGTAAAAAATTGAACTTAGACCTCCTTCTAACGCCATGCACAAAGTCAGATCAAAATGGATTATAGACCTCAACATCAGACATGAATCTATAAGGTACATCGAAGAAAACATAGGAGAAATGCTCTCGACATCAAAACTAAAAAGTATCTTTAAAGACAACACACCACTGACAAAGCAAATGTAAGCAAAGATAAACAATGGGATTATATAAAATTGAAAAGCTTCTGCACCTCAAAAGAAATGGTGACAAAGATACAAAGACAATCCACACACAGTGGAAAAGAATATTCACCCAATACCCATCTGACAAGGGGTTAATATCCAGGATATATCAGGCACTGGTAGCACGCCCACAAGAAAAAAAAAACAGCCAACCCCATCAAAAAATGGGGAGAAGAAATGAACAGAAGCTTCCAAAAAAGAAGAAATTCGAATGACCAAAAGGCATATGAAAAAGTGTTCTTCATCTTTAATCATCAGGGAGACGCAAATCAAAACAACAATGAGGTACCATCTCACACCACAGAGACTGGCACACATCCAAAACAGCAAGAACAACCGGTGCTGGCGCGGATGTGGGGGAAAAAGGACTCTGATCCACTGCTGGTGGGAGTGCCGACTGGTCCAACCCTTTTGGAAAACAATATGGGCATTCCTCCGAAAACTAGATATTGAGCTCCCATTTGATCAAGCAATAGCACTGCCAGAAATATACCCTAGAGACTGAAGACCACATAGCAGAAACACTATCTGTACTTCTTTATTCATCTCTGCAATACTCACAATAGCTAGAATCTGGAAACTGACCTAAATGCCCAAGACCAGAGGACTGACTAAAGAAACTGTAGTACATCTACACTATGGGATATTATGCAGCTGTCAGAAAAGATGAAATTATGAAATTTACCTGCAAATGGATGGACATGGAGACTATCATGCTGAGTGAAATTAGTCAGAAGGAAAAATGACAGATATAGAATGACTGCATTCATTAATAGGATATAAATAGATACCAGTGTTTTACTAAGTGTGGAAAATGGTAACGGCAGACTAAATCTCACCATTGAATATACACAAAGAGACCTAAGTGAAATATCTGCAGGGCTAGCCACAATGTGCAAAATAAGAGGGAGAGTGATACAGAGACACAGAGAGAGAGACAGAGAAAGAGAGGAAATGGGGGCACCTCTATTGGGGCAGCCTGGGGGTGGTTGGGAGGGGAGGGATACATTGGTTTTGGAAATGGGGCACTGGTGGAGGGATGGGTGCTGGAGTACTGTATTACCAACAACCAATTGTGAACACCTTTGTAATTGTATGTCTCACAGTGGTATAATAAAAATTTTTAAACAAATAAAAATAAAAGTCTATATTGTGTGCTGACAAATGTACATGGGAGAGTTGTCAGCAGGAATGTTGAGTGAATTTTGTCTACTGCTCAACATTTGAGCAAGCAAACCATGTGGGAAAGGGTGAGGAAAATGCACCTATTTATGTAGGTAGTTTTTCTGTTTCATGCCTCTGATTAATCTCCTTGTCTTTCTTATGGGGAGTCATGCTACATTGACCACAATTAATTTCAGTGCTGTGTACTAGCCATAAAGAGATATTTCATAAATTGACTCAATTTTTTTCATTCCTTTGTGGTTTTCTTGAAAGATGAGAATGGTCCAGAGGAAAAACAAAGTACTGAAGAAATGGAAGGACAGAAACAGGAAGCAGGTGAGCTCAGATTTCTTTTGAAGAGTCTTCTAAACTTCATCCACAGAGGTTTTGAAAAATAGCTTTACTCAGTGCTGTCTTTTGAAAATTCTTATACTGTATAACCAGGACACTTCAGTATCCAGTTGGGTCTCACTCAGGAGGCCAACATCTCTAGCAATTATAAGTGGCAATGCTTTCAATGTAAAGAGTACATTCTCCTTGCTCATTTTTCATTCAATTTTTCTTCAGTCACCATGACTTGTGTAGTAGTACTTTGGAGGTGATTGGTTTAGATTAGAAGTTGGTAGAGGTTGTCAAATCAGAATTTACAGCAGATTAAAATGAGCAATTATAGTTAGGGAAAAAATGAAATGAAAAATGTTTTAAAAAACTAATAATTGACTTTCCTTGCCAACAAATGGAGCATTCCTTACTGTTTTGCATCAGATTTAGAAAGTATCATGCTTCTGGCACATGTTTTGCATGTTATAGGAAATGATATGGTAAAATCAGACTCCCTTACCAAGAAAGCTATTTTTATGAGATCCCTGATATTTCTGCTCACTGAGGAGCAGATGTGATGATTGACTATTTATATTCACTGTAGATTATAAATGGGACATATAAAAATAAAATAACACTACTTAAAAGAAGTTACCATCACCTTGGATTTCTTATCTCTTCCAAACTTATACTCAGGCATACTCTCTTTTAAAAGAGGGATATGCATAGTATGTTCTTACAAACATACCCACCAGAATAATAATGCCCATCTTCCTTTTTAGTTTCTGTGTCATTCTCCTAGCTCTAATGAGCCCACAGAGGGGCACTTTTGAAGCAGTGAGCATCATCCATGTGCCAGACATATCTAGACCATATGCTTCACTTTTGGAAACAAACCATATATTATGATAAGTTTTTTTTTAAAAACTTTCTATGTTAACCTTGGAACTTTCACTATAGAAATGAAAGCTTTTATAATTAACCTGAAGATTAAATTGAAGAAGGCCTATCAGAGAAATCACTGAAGCAAAACAGTAAGGACCTTGCGTACCTTCTACAGGAGTCAGCCAGCTCTGTTTGATGAAAACTTGCAGTGAAATGAGTTTCTGTAATGATAAATTGTCATTCAATCCAGCTTATCCCAACTTCTTTGTTTTTTTTGTTTTGTTTTGTTTTAGGGTCACACTCAGTGGTACTCGGGGGTTACCCATGGCTTTGCACTCCGGGATCACTCCTGATAGGGCTAAGGGAACCATGCAGGGTGCCAGATATCAAACCCAGGTCAACCACATGTGAGACAAATGTCTTACCCACTGTGCTATCATTCATAGCAACCCAACCATCCCCCTGGTTTTAATCCACAAATGGTCATGCTCCAGAATGAGTCTTATGTGAAAAACTGTCACTGACTTTATTATTTAGGACCGTGACTAGATGTTAACTAAATGTTGACACCTGAGGTCATTTTCTGAATGTTGAGGCATCACTTGTTTTAGTCTTGACTTCTCTGTTCCAAAAATGGTTTTATCTACATGGATTTTCCTCCAGTGTGTGTGTGTGCACACACACTTGCATATATGGATTTTTTATATATTCATTTTGTTCCTACGTTGCTAAGTTTTCTACTAATCTCAAATCTTCCTGGATTTGGGATCATCTTACTTGGTAGTAAAGAGGGTTCCAATGTAAGACCTCTTCTAAAACTCTCAGATCTATAGATTTGTTATCATAATTTGGGTGCCTCTCTAGATAATTAGGAGTCCTAAAGGAACCACTGAAGCTTTCTCTTATAATTCCAGGTGAGTGTGCTGATTGACATGAAGCCAGATGGAATGACTTATTTGTTATCTTAGTTAATGTCAACATATACTCTTGTTCCTACTCTGTTCATTTCACAAACTCCCGAATCCAAGTACAGAGTAATGCAAGATACAGTATGTTAGTTTTGACCATTAGAACCCCATTATCGCTGTTCTTTCCCTCAAACTCCCCAGTACTCCTTCCATTCCATATAACTTCCAACTTCAATGTTGAGTATACAACTCTGCAGGCCTCCATATCACCATTCTCAAACCAGTTTGATATGGCTTGATATGGCAGTTTTAGCTTTTTTCATAACCAAATGAAATGAAATAGATAGTTAATCATCCTGAAACAGTCTTTTAACAAATACATATCAAGGACTTTTGTAGGAACTCTTAGCCTTGGGGTATGATAACAAGAAATGAACACAGCGTCCCTGCTTTCCTAAAGCTTATTTATATTCTAGTGGTGTAATCCAAAAAATCAAGCAAACGGGTAGGATTGTAGCAAGTGCCTTACATAGGATTTAGAAGGAATATAAGGAATACTGAGTACAAAATTCAGTTACTGAATTTGGAGAGAATCACCTGAGAGACTATTCAAACAAAACTGGAGAGTGAGATGGTAAAAAATGGACCATATTTTGTAACTTCTTCAAGGGCAATATGTTGTGGTGTAGAAAGAATAGTGAGTGATGGATTAAGGCAAACATGATATGAAAAGAAAACATTTTGGCCAGAGCAACAGTACAGTGGGGCGGGTGATTGCCTTGCTGCAGGCTCCCTCTGTTCAAGTCCTGGTATCCCATCTGGTTCCCTGAGTTCACTGGGAGTGAACTTTGAGCAGAGGATCAGGAGTAAGCCCTCAGCATCACTAAGGGTGGCCCCCAAAATGAAAAATAAATAAATTAAAATCAAGAGAGAGATAAGTGGATAAGATTATATATGATGATCCAAAATTTTATTTTATTAGCAACTACAGAGTAAATACAATGGAAGGTTTTAAGTAGAGTTGATTAAATAAGCATAAGCTGTGTTTTCATAAATTTTCTTGAGTCAAAATGCACTAAAATAGCCAGCATGAAACCATTAAAAGGTTATAACAAGACAGAAATGATGGTGTTTACTCAAAATGAAATAATACGTGTGATATTGCAGAGATATAAATGGCAATAAATGCTCATGAAGTAAATATGAAGTACTAGGGAGAGAAAAAAATTTAAATAAATGCAAAGTCTTTAGTCACACTGAAGAAATGATGGCACCACTTACTGATACTATACAGGAAAGACTGACCATAGGCACAGGTTTTGTGGAGAAAGTGAACCACTTAGTTATGGCCATAGCACATATGAGAGGACACAGCCAAACAGAATGACAAAGTGACTGATGCATGAATACAGATTTCTGAGAGGTGCGAAGAAAAAAAAACAGATTTAAAAGTCACTGAAGCATAGATCATTGGCACCTTATCTTCTGTAACTTCTCTCCATTTTATAATCCTCCTAGTCTTAAATGTACTATTTTAATGTAAGTTAACTTTCTCTTGTCCTGGAGGCCAACCATGAATGGATCACTGTGGTGCTAAAGATAATGAAAAGGAGGAGAACTTCCGAGGTCAAGTGTTGCTATGAGGGATGATAAACCTCTATTGGATGATTTGAAATCTCCAAAATGTCTTTGGAAATTGCTGCCTGTGCTCCCTTTCTCTTGTGCCTCTACATTGACATTATCAGACATGCTCACCGAAGTTTTACAGGCAGTACACCAGAGTAGAAGTGTTTGGTGAAGAAAAGACCCAACTGTAAGAGCATACAGAAAAATTCCCTTTGTAGAAACTTGTTAGAATATACTTTCTTCCACAACCCATTACTAAGAAAAATAATGTGTTATTCTTCTGGAGGGAGAAGTAACAAAATGCCAAGAATAACAGCAGTGACAAATCATGTTCTTTAACATAGTTTGTAGTTCATTAGGTTCTGACTTAACTGATCATTAAGTATAAGAAGAGGGAACGCCACTAGCTCCTTCAAAGACCCTTTAATAAACACTTTGAAACTCACTCTTCTTATCTGATGGAGTGAGAGGGGAGAGCAGTGGACAGGCAACACAGTTTGACACATAGTCACTCTAATATGGTGTTTATCTTTCTGTTTTGTAGATGGTGCCAACATTGCTACTGTGCCCAGCCCTGCTTCAGAAGAGGCAGTTGAGGCCTGGAAAGATGAAGGTAGGATGACACCAATTATCTGGATGTTGCAAACTCTTAGCACATGATCATTTAGTTAAATTTGTATGGAATAGTAAGGCCGTGACTTATGTCTGCTAATCTTTGAGCCTTCTATTTCCAATACAGTCAGATATCTCACCCACTCTGTTTGACTCTATGCTTGTCTTTTTCAGAATTCATATATTTACTTACATTTGTTGCTTTGAAAAGCAAACCATTAGCCAAATAAGAGGACATTCAGAGAAATTATCTTTAAGGAGATGAGAAAGATGTTTATTTGCAAACCAGAATTAGGCAATTTTGCTATTTGCAGCTATTCAGGAATAAGTTCAAAAGATTGGCACTTGGAGCCACCTACAAGAGAGTTTCATTTCTAGATATAATGTGTTTGAAAGACATTTTTGAAATAAATGACTCAAATATCACCACTATAAAAATGTTGTCTTGATTCAGTAGAAAAATTAAAGGTAAAATTGTACTGATAGATTTTTAAAGATTTTAGGGCTTAAGAAAAAGATCTTTGGATATGAGCTATCTAAAATAAATAAATGAGAGTCTGAACAAGATCAGAGAACTGATAGGCTGGTGCCTTGAAAGAAATAAATAAGGGAAAAAAAGAAGGAGGAAGGAAGGAAGGAAGGAAGGAAGGAAGGAAGGAAGGAAGGAAGGAAGGAAGGAAGGAAGGAAGGAAGGAAGGAAGAGGAAAAATAAAAGGAAGGAAGGAAGGAAGGAAGAGGGAGAAGGGAAGGGGGGAGGGAAGGAGGGAGGGAGGGAGGAGGTAGGGAGGGAGGGAGGGGGAGGAAGGGAGGGAGGGAGGGGGGAGGAGGGGAGGAGGGAGGGGGGAGGGGGGAGGAAGGAAGGAAGGAAGGAAGGAAGGAAGGAAGGAAGGAAGGAAGGAAGGAAGGAAGGAAGGAAGGAAGGAAGGAAGGAAGGAAGGAAGGAAGGAAGGAAGGAAGGGAAGGAAGGAAGGAAGGAAGGAAGGAAAGGAAGGAAGGAAGGAAGGAAGGAAGGAAGGAAGGAAGGAAGGAAGGAAGGAAGGAAGGAAGGAAGGAAGGAAGGAAGAAGGAAGGAAGGAAGGAAGGAAGGAAGGAAGGAAGGAAGGAAACTACCAGCCAGTCCCTTTTGCTTTCCCTTGATAAACTTTTTCTTCATTAAAAGAGGCAATATTTTTATCTGTCATTGGGGAGCTACTAAAATATTCTGGATACCGTAACTTACTATACTGTTTTATTTGTACAAATGAACAGCTGGTAAACCATGTGATTGGGAAATTTTAGGAATGCCTATCTTCAAATGCTGAATTCATATTTTTAGTTTAGAATGTAAATAAAATAAGTCCAATCTTGGTATTGATATAAACTGAATTTGAGTATAGAAAATCAAATTGGTCTTAAGTATTTTATTCTTAGTTATTTGCATCATTCATTCCACTTCATGTTGCCTTGCAAATGTGTTTTTCTAAAAGAGGTTTCATGGATTGTGAAGGTGGTTGTGAATTCTAGGGTAAGATGGTTGAGATTTAATTCATGACTTTTTTATTAGATAAATTTTGACAAGTAATTCAAGTGATGAATAAGGAATTAATAAAGAACTGATACCTTTGTTCTTTAATTTTTTTTAAATCTGTGATATAGAGGTGGTAATTCTATCTACCTCTCCAAAAAACAACAGTGCATATAACTTGCTTAAATTGTGACCTGGAAAATGTAAAGATTGAGCTCCTCTGAGGTAAATTCTGATTGATATAGGGAACAGACTGTTATTAAGGAATAAATATTTGTGAAAGGAAAATGAAGGAAGCAAAACTCAGTTGAGGGAACATTTGAGAGAACTCAAGCTTTCTTAAAGAACCCTCAGCTTGTCTCAAGGTGTCATGACCCTTCTGAGATGCCCCTAGTTGTGGGAAAGTATCAGTTTATTTAAAATACTTCATTGAGGGCTTAGGAGATAGCTCAAAAGAATAATGTACCTGCTTTGCATTCCTGAGGCCTGAGTTGATCCCCAGCACATTAGGGTCCCCTGAAAACCACCAGCGAAGCCAACACCAAGATCTGAGCCAGGAAGAATCCTTGAGTACCACCAGGTATTCACCATCCCCCCCCCATCCCCACCACTTAAAAGCCCCCTCTAATTGATATATAGCCTGACACCAGCTGCCTGGAAGGGGCCTTGGCCTTGAGTGAGTGACAGAGACAACTTTTGTGCTATTTGAGATAGTCGGGAAAGACGGAGGTTCATGAGGGGTTGTGTGCAGCTTGAAGATAAGGTCTTCATTTTTAGGGAGTTTAGGTGGGCCAAAACAGCACAGACACATTATTAATTATTGTGCTACTCATTTTGTTTGTTTGACATTTTGGGTCATGCCTGACTATACACAGGACTTACTCATGGCTGCTGCTCAAGGATTCCTTACTCCTTGCAGAACTCAGGGGCCATATATGCTGCCTGGAATGAAGAAACACCTCACCTGCTGCCCCTAACACTTTCACGGCTATAACATCACTCCTGCCTCTATTGTCATTAATTTATTTCCTTGTAAGTTTGTTTGTTTGGAGGAGCACCTGGTGGTTCTCTTAGATTACTCCTGATGCTATACCCAGAGTCACTCCTAGCAGGAAGGGCTCACGGATCATATGAGGTGGCAGAAATTGAACTCAGGTCAGCTGTGTGCAAGGCAAGCAGCATACTCTCTCTGGCCCCACATTGCCACTTTTTAAAAAAATCAGTCTGTTCACCTGAGGATTGGTTAAGGACAAAGCAGGTGACCCTTTCCCTGAGGTTTGCAGGGCAATAGTAACGGTAATTGTTTATGTTGGACCAACTTCATAATCTAAACTAATGTTTGGGCTCAGGAGCTCTGGAATAGGACTGTGGGATCTCACAACTGGCTCTTGAAATTTTCTATATGTTTTAAGGCAGACCCTACTCCAGAGAAGAAAAAATTCACTTATTGATTTATGCAAACAAACACTATTTCCAGGTAGCAATAAAAAAGATAATAAGCGTGTAAGATCTTGCCAATGTAAGGGAGAGAAATCTGAACTACAGAAGCTAAGGCATGACCCTAGATGAAGAAATCAAGGCTGAATCACACAAGGAGAGAATCCCTTAAGAAATATAAGCATTAGGAAAAATCCCAAAGATCCTGATAACAGTATAAAAGAACCATCAAGAGTCCAAGACTTTCCCTGTGACATCACTCAGATTAACATTTATCTGTACAGAGAACTCAAGGCAAAGACAATTTGGAGAAATTGTCTTTCTCCCAAAAGCATTTTCTGTTTTTTCAACCCTAGAGAAGCTTGGGCTTTCTCTTAGACACCCTTCTCTCTCTCTCTCCCTCTCCCTCTCTCTCCCTCTCTCTTCTCTTCCCCTCACATCTCTCTAAGTTTATTTTAGATTGTTTTTTTTGGTTTCCAACTCATTGATTTCCTCTCTAAGTTTTATTATTTCCTTTTTCTGCCTGGGTTGGGCTCCTTTTGTTGGTCTTTTTCTAATGTCTTCAGCTGTGTAGTCAGGTTATTTATGTGGGCCCGTTCTTGTTTCCTGATGAATGCTTGCAGAGCTATAAACTTCCCTCTTAACATGTCTTTTGCCGTGTCCCACAAATTCTTATAGTTGGTGTCTTCATTTTAATTTGTTTCCAGAAATCTTTGGATTTCCTGTTTGATTTCTTCTATGACCCATTTGTTGTTCAGGAGTGAGCTGTTCAGTTTCCAGGTGTATGGTTTGACTCCCTGTTTCTGCGCACATAGGCTAGGTAAGAGAGAGAATGGAACAGTTTGCCAATAATTTTCCAAAGTGCTAATACCAACCTAGAACTGAGCATTAAATACAGGCAAAAAGATACATATGACATCATTTTAATGTATGTATTGTAATCCACAGTGTGGAAGGGAAGGAAAAGAGAGAGAGATAGCGAGAAAGAGAAAGAAATAAAAAACCTGCCCTAGATGCAGGCTAGGGGGGGGAGGGAATCGGGGACACTGGTGGTGGGAAATGGGCACTGGTGGAGGGATGGGTGCTGGAACACTGTATGACCGAAACCCAAATATGAACATCTTATGAGCATCTTTGTAATTGTGTATCTCATGGTGGTATAATAAAATATTAAAAAAATAAAGTTGTCTCCATAAAGAAAAAAAAAAGTATTTTGATTCACAAAAAATAATAATCTCTTGTCATCTCCTCATATTACTAAGTAATAATGACCAACATATCTAGGCTTAAACCATTTGAAGCATTAAAATGTAAGGGATTCAATTATCTCAAAATAATTTAAAAATGTAACTAATGTCAGCGAGCATAGATTCTGATAACAAATACTAGGTCATCCTAAAGAGAGAAATCTACCCGACCAAATAAGAGTGAAAAAAATTAAGAAAGTGGTATTCTTTCTAAATAAAACACTTTGAAATTCAATCATTTAGTTTGTGATAATAATTTTAAAGTGTCATGAAATCAAATGGCAAAGTTTAGGAAACAAGAGAGATAATCTAATTTAAGTGCTCCAAGCTGAGATATTTCCTGTTGAGTTGTTTGGTTTGGAGATATCACACCTTCATCTAAGCACACTGTGATGTTTCTTGATGCTTTTAGGATCTCACACAATTAATTGCTCATGACATGATCACTTTTTGGAATATTTTAGGATGTTTTCGTGAAACTTTTAATGGTGGTAAATCCAGCAAGTTCCGTTATGTGCCAAAAATGCAGTACTCTAATAAGAGTAAAATTTTTACTTCTTTAATAATTTACTGAAATAGTAATATCCATTAACCTTTTAATATGAAGAAAAATATTTCAAAAACCACATTAACATTTAGTCCACTTTTAATTTAAAAAAAGAACATATGGGATGTGACTTTTAAAAAAATTCTGAAACAGCAATAACAGAGGACCACTGTTTTTAATTGTTTATCAGTCTAAAGTTTAGACCAAATGTCTAATGCTTACAGAACTGCCATCTTGACTGATAGATACATAACTTAGAATGAAAAGAAATTAATTTGCCATTGAAATCTTGCAAGATTGAGGTCAAACTGAAGTTAAAAGGCAATCATATGTGCTGAAGATTCATTTCAAACATTCACCGTTATTAGCTTTTTGTGCAGAAATATATCTCCTTGGTAACATCTGGGCTATTTAAGAGCTCTGCAGTTATAAGATCACTCTAAAAATGCTTATTGAACTTTCCAGTTTAAGTAGCAGAACAATTTTATTGACCAAAGTCTGAAGGAGCCCTTGCTCCTTGTTCCTTATGTTTGTTTTAAAACTTCTCTCTGACGTAGTATCTTCTTGGGTTTTGAATCCCTTCAAATATAGTCTGGCCTTTTTCTTTTCTTTCAAATAGGATTCCAAATAGGATTCCAAAAGAATTTGAGACTTGTCTACTTCCAGCTCTGTTTGTTGGTTGTCTGACTTTATGCTTGTTATTAATTTTGTTCCTGGAGGAAGCAAAACTAGTATATTCTATAGGGGCACCATTGTAAATAAGCAAACAAAACAATAGTTTGCCAATATCTCTTGTTTGGGGGGAAATTTTCGAAAATTTATCTTAAAACAGCTCTGCAGATATCACTGTATCACTGTATCACTATCTTCCCATAGATCGATTTGCTCAAGTTGGCACCAATAAGATCTCAATAAGTCCTGTCATATGCGAAATAGCCCAAGGGCATCTGCCCGATCTAGGAACATAAAGAGCCTCAAACAATTCCATCAAGTCATGGGAATGAGGTCTATAATTGTTACTGGTATTTGGCATGTCAAATACGACACGGATATCAAAGAATTTTATGTCAGATATCAAAGAATTTTAATGGAAGTATCTTTGTTTTATTGTCAGTATCATAGCATTTTTTTAAGTCACAGTGAGAAACACAGTTACAGAGCTGTTCTTTCATGTCTGGTTTCAAGCATGCAATGCTCCAACACCCATCCTCCACTAGTGTGCATTTCTCAACACCAATGTCCCCAGTTTCCCTCCTGTCCCCTGTCACCTGTCTCTGTGACAGGCACTTTCCCTTCTCTGTCTCTCTCTGCCTCTGTTTCCCTGTCTGTCTCTCATTCTCTCTCCTTTTAAGCATTATATTTTCAATGCAGATTCGAAGTGGTTATCTTATTCGTTTCTTTATCTATTTTTTGCATGCAATTCTTATCCAGTTTGGTGATTTCCAACTATCTTTGTCACAAAAGTCCCTTCTCTATCCCAAAGGTCCTCTCTCCACCACTTGAGGCAGGCTTACAACAATGGACACTCCTCCTGGAACTTGTTTTCTACTGTCCTTAGATATTAGTTTCATATTATGTGTTGGTTTTTGTTTATATCCCACAGATGAGTGCAATCATTCTGTCTGTCCCTCTCCTTCTGACTCATTTCACTCCGCATGATACTCTCCATGTCCATTCAGTAATAAGCAAATTTCATGGCTTCATTTTTCCTAACAGTTGTGTAGGATTTCATTGTGTAGATATAGTACAGTTTCTTCAGTCACTCATCACTTCTTTGGTAAGTGGCTGTTTCCATATTCTGGCTATTGTGAATAGTGTGCAAATAACACAGATGTGCAATGGCACTTCTGTTGTGTGTTTTTGGGCCCCACCTCCAAGGATATATTCCCAGAAACGGTATTGCTGAGCCATATGGGAGTGGAATTTCTAGATTTTGGAGGCGTGTCCAAATTATTTTGCAATATAAGAAAAGTAATCAAAAAGTGCTAGAGTAAAAAATGCAGGCATGGACACAGGGAGAAAGGGACTCTTCTT
This sequence comes from Cryptotis parvus, assembly GCA_021461705.1. Taxonomy (NCBI): domain Eukaryota; kingdom Metazoa; phylum Chordata; class Mammalia; order Eulipotyphla; family Soricidae; genus Cryptotis; species Cryptotis parvus. The sequence goes on from JAJIBD010031250.1 coordinate 173,024, forward strand.
CATTGCTGGTGGGAATGCCGATTGGCCCAAGAAGTATCTTTTGGTATGGTTTCTATGGTAAATATTTTATTCAAATGTTCTAAGCATAATTTCCACTGAGTATCAAGGAGTATGTAACATTGTATCACTGTCTTCCCATTGTACATCGATTTGCTCAAGTGGGCACCAGTAATATCTCCATATGCCCTGTCACAAGTAATTGTAGCCCAAGGGCATCTGCTTGTTCCAGGGACAGGAAGAGCCTCAAACCATTCTTAAGGTCTTGGAATTGAAGTTCATAATTGTAACTGGTTTTTGGCATATCAAATAAAACACGGGTAGCTTGCCAGGCTCTGCCGTGTAGCTGGTATACTCTCAGTAGAAGGCTCTCATCTCGAGCATGTACTGGGTATGTACTGCCCACTTACTCCACAGAGCTTCCTGTAGAGATGCAAGTTGCTAATAAAAGGAGTTGCTAATGGATTAAGAACTATATTATGAGTTACAGGATAAAGATGCATGTTCCAAACCATCAGATGGGCAGAAGTTGACTTGGGAGGCTGGACTATAAGAAGGAAGAATTCTGAGAATAATTAATTCACTGTGATGGGTGGTCATGGAGCATACATGATAAGAAGGCTGCAGTCAGATTAAATTGAAAATGAATCAAATTAAATTAGGCCAAAAAAGATATCTATATTGATAGTAGTTTTCAGTTGTTTATAAAATACTGTATGTACTTATTTATTGAGGGAATCCTTTTCTTCTAGTAAACATTTCCCCATGGTCAATTAAATAGTGGTTTGCATTTATAAATCTACAAATACAAACCCAGGAGTACAAACACTAACACTAATAAAGTTGGAAAATTACTCAGACAGAAAGCTAAAATGGACAGATAACAAAGGAGTAAAATTAGCTTTGAGAATATCAACTACTCTGGTTGGAACTCCTTCAGAATATATTGTCATCACCAAAATGGTCAATTTCCCTAATCCAAGGAGAGCTCTGCTCTAGTTGTTTTAAAACTCAGAGGAAAGGCAGTGGCACTTTACTGAGGCAGGGCATTGGCAGGGTTGGGGACGGGCTGATGAGGAAGGGGTGTGGGGTGATGGAGTTGGATAAGTGCTGTTTAAGCATGTCTTATTATTTCATCAGTACCTAATTTGAGTTTGAAAGTCAACCAGACCAGAGCATGTGCTTATTAATATTAGAAGCAAAATTACTTAATACTCAGGTGCATAACTAAACGTGTATTCCTTTTTGGGTTCTGTTAGTCATGGCATTGAGATTAGCTATTTATAAAATGGTGGAAGTGGCAAATCACCTGGCAAAGAATTTCTTTTTTTTAGTCTTGAATCTGCCCCTCAAGGTTTTGCAGGTGTGGCTGTGGTGCCCAGCTGTGTCGGCAGGTGGCAGACAGGAGACAGGCTTGTTCTACACTCAAGACTCAGCCCCATGGGCCCTGGATGGTTGATGGTCTGACATAGAAAAAGACTGGGCCCCCTTAGGTGAACCCAGAGCCACGGAAAAGTGTGGCAAGCTACCCGTGTTGTATTCGGGATATGCCAAAAATAGTAACAATAATGGACCACATTCCCAACAAATGGGGACATCACTGGCGCCCGCTAGAGCAACTCGATGAACAATGGGAAGACAAGTGACAAGTGACAAGTTAGTCTTGAATGAAACTTTATTTAAACACCGTGATTTATGAAGTTGTTCACAATATATTGTTTCAGGTATTCAATAATCCAACACTAGTCCCACCACCAATGTGCCCTTCCCTCCATCCATGTCCCTTGTTTCCTATCCAACCCCAAGCTTGCTAAACTAGCTGGCTCAAAATGATTTACTTTCTACTGCTTGTTACAATACATATCTGGTAAAAGTGTTGATAAAGTCAATGCCTGAAGATCTACTGAGTTGTTAGGTGCGAACCAATCCTTATATGTATTGTTTTGCTCATTCTACTTAGTGGGTTTCAACTCAACTCTCCTACCTTGTTTTATGTGCTTCCTTTGGACTGTCAGTTCTGTGAAGTTTGAAGTGTTGTGTTGCCACATATGGGACTGCATGCTTCAGGGGCTTTGGAACTGGGAAACAGCAGCTGCAGGTATCTCTCTGGTGTCCTCCTGAGAATAGCGGTGAAGTTGGGCCATTTTCTGTCAGCTACTGGAACCAGATGTGGGTGGGTGGAGTGCTGAGTTTTGGCAGGTTGGGTACTCCATCTGCGTTCATCCAACTGAGGCTCCAGAGATCTGGGCCCAAGGGCAGCTGGTAAACCTGGAATGGCAAAAGATTTCTAAAACCCTTAATCTTGTCTCAGATTCCTTTAGTTCAAAATTACTCTAGAATAGAGGGAAAGCTAGTATAAGAGTCAGCCTTTTGAAATAGAAAAAGAAAGAGGTTCTTTTGGGGGAATGAGGTTCAAAAGAAGAAAGATAAGGAAGTGATTTCATAATGTATGAAGATGAGCAGAAATATTTCCCAGTATTGATTCCTTTTAGCTTGGGCCTGTGGCACTGACTGAAATGACTGATCTTTGTTTCCATTCCTCATATAAATTGTGGAACATAAACAAAATATTTGGGCTTGTCATGTACTTCACTCAGGCATCCAGTTTCATTTTTATTAGCCCTTTTTCAAGTCTTGCTCATGTTCTGTTCAGAATCTACATTGATAGAATGTATGAATGGAATTTAATATCTCTGAATTATTTTTTTTCAGATTTTAAGAATCTGAATTGTGGTTATGAAAGATACTGTTCTCTGAACATTCAGTGAAAGGGAAAAAAACACCAAGATATTTGGAATGTCATTTCTACTCAACAATTTACCTTTATGTACAGCTCTCCCTTCATTTTATATAGGGTAACCTGAAACTCAGGAAGACCAGACAAGCATGTGGGGGAAGGAGAGGAGAAATACTTTAATTGTGTATACCACCATAATTAATACTTGCATGAATTTATGTAGTCCTCAGAAATGACAGTATCAGAATCTGGAGAGTATCGTATCCTATCCTATCTTATATGCAATTCATATGATCTCATAGAAGTAATTCCCAAGTGCAGATCCAGGAGTGACCCCTGAGTCCTGCTGGATATGACCCAAAACTTGGGAGTGAGGAGGAATCTATTCTATTCTTACTATGATAATTGTTTTTCTCTTATAATAAATATATTTATTTAGCATAAAATATTTACTATGCATATGTGAAATTTGTGGTCATTTTTCTTTTATTTTGTGGGGGGAAAGGTCTATTCTGCTTTTTACAGTTGAGATAACCATGAATAGCCTTTCATGTCATTAAGTTTTCCTCAAGGCATGACTTTTATTGCAGGCATAATATTTTATCATATGGTTGTCCCACAATTTATGCAGCAAATGTCCTAATGTTATATTATTTGCTAATTTACAGTTTTCTCTTTACTATAAATAATAGAAAAATGCACTGAATACACTTTAAACAAATCTTGCCTTATATCATAGTCAATTTCTCATAATAAATTCTTGAGTATTTTGTTGATTTACTAGAGAAAATACTAAAACATTGTATTGCTTATTTTAAAATTAATGTGTTTATTTTTTAAAGAGAAACTATAAAGGAGAAAAAGTATTGTCCATAATCTCAATCTCAGACATAAATATTTGTTGTGCTTGTGTATGAAATCCAAGTCTTTTCCTAAGTTCACGATCATGGGCATATATTGATTTCTCTGTTTAATTTTGTATTTTATAATACATATAATTTTTTGAAAGCCTTTTAAATAAAGCAGTCAATATATTATTTTCCATGTATTTTATATTCTAACATCACTTGATTATAGGTTTTAATGTAGAGTGCCCAAAATTCTCTTGTCTAGTTTTCATTTGAATCATTGTTTTCAGTTTAAAATTCTATTCTATCCAGGAGTTTCCTTTCCACTTTCTAAATGTTCATGATCATTTCTGCTATGAAATATTCCCCTCAAATATGCATATGTATTTGTTTTTTCTATAATAGCTAATATTACTTTGTTGTTGTTTAACTAAATCATGTTCATTGAAGAATAAGCAAGTATGTATAATCCCAGCACATTGAGATAACTACTATTTTGTTCAGGCATTTCTCTTTGAATATATGCACATGCAATTTTGTGTAAATTATTCGTATAATATGCTACTGCAATTCAATCTATTTTTGTTCTTCACCTTCCAATTTTTAAGAAAATAGAATGCAGTGATTTTGATTCTGGATTAAGATCCCAATTTCCTGAATTGAAATTCCAGGACTGCCCTTACCTGTGTGACATTACACAAATGTGCCCTTTCCTCAACTGCTGAATTGGAATAATAATAACACTTATGACGCAGGATATTTACCATTAACGATAAATCAAATCCTTTAAACATCAGAAAATGACAATGACATGATAGGCTAAATAAAAATATTTAGTCATTATTAAGTACATGTCTATTTTATAATAGTGCATCTTACTGAACAGTTTCCTTCATCTTATTTTGTTATAGCCAGCACGACTTTAGAAAACTCTCTGTCATGTCATTTTGTGTATCTCTAATTCATGCATTTTATAGCTCACATGATATTTCATAACTTGGAAGTACTATAATTTATTCAACTATGCTCTATGATGAGCAAGCAGTTCCTTCCCTTTATTGCCTTACAACAATGCTTCAATAGATGTCCTTGTCCAATATCCTTATAAGCAGTGCCTTTATTTGTATGGGAAAGATGCCAGGCCTGTAAGTTCTATTTTGAGAAGTGTATATTTTTAAGAGATAATGCCCAATTGCTTTCCCAAATAGCTATAACAATTTGTATTTTCAATGGTACCCATTTTTGTGTTTTCTAACTTCTGCCAGTTCAAAAGATGTCAATGGGAGTAGAAGGAATATATCTCAATACCTTTAATAGGTGAGTACTACTACTGCAAGTAATTGGGGCTCAGAAAATTTGAGGAACTGATCCAGTTCCCCAAAAATGAAGAAATATAATTTGGAACCTAATTCTGCATAAGGTGAAAGTCGATGCTTTTTTTCCATTCTACCACATAATCATTTTTGAACAGGAATTCTTTGCCTGCAGGCCAGCCCACAATAGTTGAAGGACAGCATGGAAAATCTGAAAACCCAAACAAGATAAAGAAGGCAATACCACTGTGACAGTACTATAGCTTAGAACCAGCTGAATTCATACATATAACTTTGGCCATTTCTTGGGTCTTACAAAGAAATCTCCAACTATGTATCACTTCACTTGCTTTCCTGATGTTCATCAATTTGCTGGAACGGGCACCAGTAACATCACCATATGTCTTGTCACGTGCTACTGTAGCCCAAGGTCATCTACTCGCTCCAAGAACATGAAGAGCTTCAAAACATTCCTTAAGGTCATGGGAATGAGGTCTATAATTGTTACTGGTTTGGGGCATATTAAATATGACATGAGTAGCTTGCCAAGTGTGCAGGTGGGATACTCTCAATAGTAGGCTCTCAGTTAATGCATTTACTGATGAACCACAATGGGTAGAGATCGGCTTTCCTCTTGGGTGAAGCTCTGATGAGCTGTGGAGTTTGGATGTTGAAAATGACTGCCCTCCTGGTGTGGGGGTTACTCTGGCTTCTTGCAGGGCTCTATTGGGATGGCGGGCCAGGGCTAGAACCCACCTTCCCTCCTGGGTCCTCATGATCAGCTGAACCTAGGGAGAGCCAGTAGCAGCTCTGTCCCATGTATCTGAGTCTCTGGATCAGGCATACCTGGGCTTAAAATAGGCTTCGCTGTAGGGTGGGACTCTGATGAGCAGACTCTATGTATAACTGTGTACTATTAAGAGACTATGTACTCTAAATTTTTAACTATGCAACTATGTAAAGAGAACTATGTACTCTTACAGATTAAAAAATTCTAACTCCTTTCATTTTCATCCTGGCCTTTCTTTTCTTTTTTTTTTTAAAGCCCAACAACTTTTACTTTCATTCCTATTTCATAGAACAGAGACAGGAGCCAACAGGCCAAGACCAGCAGGGATAGCCCTGTGTCTATTTACATGTGAGAGGATGCTCAAACTCTACCTCCGCAAATTCAGGAGCAGCAGCTGCACTTGTTCAATGCCCCTTTGAAGGTGCATCCCTGTGTGCATTTTGTACATTTCAGAGGGCAGCAGGAACAGCGCCTTTTCTTAGAGGAGCTGCATTTTCAGTCTTCGTTTGAATCGCACAATCCGGCGCAGGAGTCACCAGTGCTGCAGAACACTTCGGGTCCTTTTGGCAGTGCAGTGGGGATCGAGGCAGGTCCACTGAGCTTGGGGAAGGTCTGATCACCATGGGTTTTTCTTATGGCTTGTTCTTATCTCGGTAAAAATCTGTGTGTTCCCTCTTTTTGTGACTCACTCAACTAATGATATTTCCAAATCTCAAACCCTGATAGAGTTTGCTGCTATCATTCTCTCAGATTAATTTTGTTCAGGGTCCTGCCCCATATATCACATTTTTATCAATCCTTTATTCCATTGCTCTTTCCATTCTCTTTTCTGCCCTCCTACCCAAAGCAACTGCCATGCATGTTTGGTCAGAGAGACTTGATCATCAGTGATTTTCAAAATATTTAACAGTGGTATGACTTTGTCTCTGATCAACGGTTGAATAGCCTTGAATACATGATGCTGGTATAATCAAGTTAAATAACAAAGACACATAGGTAAATAGGAAAACTTCAGAACTTTCCATCTAGGCCCCTTTCACCTACAGAGATTTAATTTGAATATCAGATATAGATTCTCCTTGTATGTAAATTCTCCTTCCACTTTTATTGTAGTTTAGTTTTCATAAGGCCTAATATGGAAGCCTCTAGAAGCATGCTTAGGGTGCTTCTGTTACAATTCTTTATAGAGTAATAATAAATCGAACTAAAAGTATTAATAAACCTTTAATAATCAATAAAGCATAGATCATCTTTAGAGTTGCAAGAGTGATTTTAACAATAAGAAAAAGGACAATCTGTCATACTGGGACTAAGGGAACCAAGATGCATATTCATCCGACCCAAATGCAAACGTCTTAGACTCTAGATTTAAATTATAGTATTTTTACTCATAGTCAAACTGGTTGGGTTTGCTTCTTAAAAACATATTTTTACTAGACTATTTTAAAATCTCAACATTTCATTAATTATAAAACAAAGCAAGTATTTGGAATAATTTTTAAAAATATTTCCACAAAAGTTATATTATGAATCAATGTGGATAAATCCAGAACATTTAATAACTGTGCAAATAAAATTATTTCTACTGCTTTAAAAACTCTATTTTAGACCAATTCATTAATTCTTAGTGCATCTTAGAAGTAAATATACAGTAATTTAAATTTAAAAACTGAATAATTATACTTTAAATTTCTTAAAAGGATTTTCAGCTTATGAAGATATATACTTTGACCATTACGTTCAGACTTCACAAAACAGAGGTTATTATAATGTTTCATGTAAAGTGTACATGATTCTACTTTGCCTAGACAAATATACTAGAGAAAAGCAGAATAAAATAAATCAATTTAAATCCATAGACAACATAGTGCATTGTTGGGGTCCCTTCCCTTTAATATTTAAAGGGATGGCCTTTAACGCTTAGAGGAATGGCGAATATCCAAATTATGGGGATATATAAGATTTGGAAAAAAGAGTTAAGGAGTTAGTTGAGAGGGGGTTCTCAGCCTGGCTGGCAGGAATAAGTTGGAAGATCACAGATCCTGGTGGGATAGAGAGTTAGAGGAGCAGAGAGAAGGGTTGGCTGAGCTTGCCTAAGGGCAGTGCTTGGAAACAGTTTGAAGAGTCTTAAAGGGAGTTCAGAGCCTTTGGACTGATTCTGTACCTATTACTGTCAGTTGGTTGGTCACACGCTGAAAACTAACAGCACAGCTCTTCTTTGTATATTTGCTTGCTTAAGATATTCTATATTTACCAAACTACCAAGAAGTAATGGTAAGATAGATAAGAGATTTTAATAGTGAGACAAAAAATTATAAATTACAAAATTAGACAAAGTTAACTTGTCTCAACAACGCAAGGGTATTCAGTGCCATCATATTTATATGTGATAAGAGGTCCAGGGGAGTCTGAACTGGGTCCCCACATTAACTTACCACATTTTATATGAGATTTTTCCATTTATTTTATCTTAATGTAAAGAATGTTTTATTTTGATCTAACAGAAGTTTGGAAATAGTCTTTTTCACCAAAAATGAATACATTTAACATTTTTAATTAATCAATTACTTTGTTTTGTTTTGGGTCATCCTCAGTATTGTTCAGGACTTACTCATGGCTCTGCATTCAGAGATCACTCTCCTGGCAGGGCCCTGGGGATTGTATGGGGTGCTGAGATCAAACCTATGATTGTCACGTGAGTCAAATGCCCTACACTCTGTGCTATCTCTCTGACCCCAGTTTAACTTTTTTTATTTAAACTAATCATATTCTATAGTTTTTTCCTAAATTTTATTTACTAAGGTGCTATGAATAATAAAGTTGTCACAGCTATGCTTTTGATCTACAATGTTCATCATCAGTCCTGTCACGAGTGTCATCTTCCCTCCTCCAGTGTTCCCAAATTCTCTCCAAACGTCCCACCCCAGCCCCAGACTAATGTCTTGACAGGCGCTTTTTAAATTTGGTTATTATGGTTTGGGTCTCATGATCTCAGTGTTGTTGCTTCTATGGTTCAGGTGTTTAGCTTCGGTTATTCCTTAACATAACCAATGTACCTGGAGCCCCTTGACCTCTACTCTCGTAGCTTCTCATATGTTCCTTCTTCCCTTCCTCTTCCTCTTCACTGCATTTCTTTCCTTCTCCCATTACTCTGAGTAATGGGCAATCTTAATCTCTCTCTCCTCCTAAATCATTGCATTTCCTAACACAGTAGCTCTAAATACCATATATAAATGATATCATCCTGTTTCTTTCTTCTTCTGACAAAATTGTTTTCAAAAAGTTAAGTAATGATTTCTTTTAAATTTGTGTTTTCTAACAAGCATTGATGTCATAGTGGACAATTTATTTTTAATTAGCACTTAGATGATAGGCCTAATATTTTGCAGCAGTATAATGAAACTAAACACGAAAGGTAAACAGGTTCGTTTTGTTGGGTAGATGGAGACCTCACATGCATATGCATGCACACACAAAATATATACGCCAATATATACACAAAATATACATCCTGTTTTGATGGTCAACACAAATCTGTGCAAGATAGCATTTCTTTTCAACTTGATTTCTGAATTTTCAATGTTTGTGATGCTAAGGCACTCCAAAAAATCTAAGTCTTTTAAAAGGCATGTTTTTAGTATCCATTATACTGTTAACAGCCACAAATGCATATGGCAATCACATTTTGAAGCAGAATCAATTACTAAGTAGTCAATAACTCAATCCTAATGATGTAACAGAACAAACTTTACTGTTGTCCTCTCATACTGCAGTTTTCTTTCTCCTGATTTTTTTATTTTCTGGAGCTTCATTCCATTCAAGAACTCTGATGTATATTAGTCTAGAGAACACATTTCAATATTTATTATATAACATGGATGTTTGCCATGATCTTCAGGAAGAGCATGAAGAATTCAAGTTCATCTTCCTTTTTTGACAATAATTTTTGCCCATAGTTAAAACTCCTCCCAAATTCTTCAACAATACTACCAACAATGTTGAACTAACAGAGCACATCAGATTCTGCTTTTAATTTATTTTCTAGGACATGAATGTATAAGTGCCTCTTCTACCAAATTCTCTAATGCCTTCATCCCTACTTAATGATCTAGTCTCCGAACCATACTTCCTACTTAACTATCTCCATTTCCATCAAATGTAAAGAAACCATGAATTTGCTTGTGGTCCATATGGTGGCCATATGACCTAGATTAAGTGAAACTCTACACTGTTCCTGTTTTCTTATCAGTTCACTAATAGGATGTCTGGCAGGAAAAAATAATAGGATAAAAATCAACTTCCTCTGAACAGAGGCTACTACTCCATATGAAACTTAGTTTCCAGATAAATAAAAATGAATTGGGGATTTAAAAATAATGCTTATATTCCTCTCAACTCACTCAAAATACCTTTGCTGCCATGAAACATTATCTTCCTTTATTTTGGAAATTCTCTTAATAGGAATAAAGGAATTAAGTTTCCCAAGAATATTCTGTGCAGATTTTAGCTGATTGGATTTGAATAATAATAGTTAAAAGATATTTCATGTTGTCCACATTTCAATTATTTTAGTGATTCTTTGAGAAAAATATGGACTGTGTTAGTCTAGCTCCTCTTAAAAACAAGTCAAACTACACAGATAAATTGATTTTCACATCACATAAAGTCTGTACTGAAAAAGTAGTTTCTATACAATAATTCAGGGACTGAAGCAGATAGATACTGGTGAGTTCTAGCCCTTTTCATCAAATCTTTTCTTCCAGTAAGAGGGAAAGAGAAGAGTTATATAGGAGATTTCTATGACTATGCCTAAAAGTATCACACTTCGTTTCTGTGATTTCCATAGATCAGAATGAAGTCACACAATTCCACTTGAAGAAGGAGAGGTCTTCCTGCTTTATGGACATTCCTCCTTCCTGCCTAGCTAAAGGAAATAAATTTGTTGAACCCAATGGTTTCCAGTGTTAATTATCTTCATCATCATCAATGTTATATTTTCCTTTCCTTATATTTTTTTTACAAATAAAGCAGCTGAGCTCTTTAGGTGGCTATTTGTTCAATACTATACAGGTATCAAGGCCTAAGTTAAAGTCCTAATTATGGAATTTTCTGAAGGTCATACTAAAAATTTGGATGAGACTAGCATAAAGAAAAAATGTTTGATATTGGATATTGTTTGGATGCGAGTAATATTTCTTTTTCATAGCTGTTATACATCTATCATTGCCTAATTCCTTCTCAGAAAAGCATTTTGTTTAGACACAATCACATTGTTTTCCCCTGCCACACCATTAGCATTTGTAGACATTCCCTCTAAGCCAAATTAGATTTTATAGTTTATAAATGATCATTCTTTGGAAAGCTTCAATTTGACATCTTTATACTCTACCTTTCAAATAGACTTCTATATGTCATATTTCATACTAAATTCTTTATAGCAGCACTGTCCAACCAAAATGAACTAACCATAAATTAGAACATTATATGTAATCTCAAAATCTTTATTAGCTATCACTTGTATCACTTGTATCACTTGTCTTCCCATTGATCATCGATTTGCTCAAGCGGGTGCCAGTAACACCTCCATTCATTAGGAATGAAGTCCATTATCACAAACCCGTATACAATAGCTATAGTAAAGAAGAAAAACACTAAGTGAAAAATGTTTTAACTATGTTTTATCTAATCAATATTTTTCAAACGTAAGAAAAATGTAAAAATATTGGAGTTTTCCCATTTGTGTAATATAGTCTAAGGGACTACAGACAGAATTTCTTCACTGAAAAAGATTATTAGAACTAAAAAACACTTTTTAAAAAAAACACTTTCTAAGTAAGATAAAACACTTGTTAACAAAGGGCTAATATTGAATATTTATAACACACTTAAAATATTTAAAAATAAAACACCCATATCAGTGTGAAAAGATATTGAGACACTTCCTTAAAGAAAAAACACAGATGACCAACAGATATGTGATAAATTATTCATTGCCACTTATCATCAGGAAATTAAATCAAATGACTATGACTTTTCATTTTACACAGGTTGGGATGGCATACACCAGAAAAACCAGTTACTATCAGTGCTAACACTAATGTTCTGTAAAAAGGAACCCTCCGCACCATTGGCAAGAATGTTATATGATTCAATCTTTATGAAAAGCAATGAGAAATTGTCTCAATAGTTAAGAATTGGGCAGGGGTCCTCAGGGATAGTACAGCAGGTTAGTAGGCAATGCGTGTGTTGCATATGGACAACCTGAGTTAGCACCTTGGCCTCCACATGGTCTTCTGATGACTTCATGCAGTAAATTCCCAAGCGCAGAACCAGGAAAAGCTTTGCAAACCAGTAGGTATGTTCCCCAAACAGGCAAAAAAGTCAAGATAGGGGTGTGAAAGAAGACTTAGTATGGTGGAGAGTCTGATATTTTACTGGGAATTGAGTGGAAAAATTGTACCATAGAAACATTAACATTACAGTATTGTAAATCACAGTGCTAACATGAAAATAATGGACTCGTCTTAACATTAAGATCTCATACATTTAATATTAAGGAGGAATACTCCAAATATCTTCTTATATGTTCATAATTAACCTCACAGAGCCACTTAGAGGGATTTAGTCTTTCCATATCACATATAAAATACTTCCCATCTACAGTGGAACAAGTGAGCAATCAAGTATGAGGATACTTTTCAGAAAATTCTACCTTAAATACTCTATGACAGCTAAAAGTACAGAAAAGATGGGCCTTATCTAAACAATTCAGTGTACTCTAAGGCAACTATTCTTAAAGAGTGGTCTTGAGAGAACCAGCGTAAAATGCACATTTCAGAACTCCCCCCTAGACTTATGCGTTTAGAAACTTAAAGGTTTAGGCCCACTAGGATGTGTATTAAAATCTTGTAATGGGAATCCAAATTCATCCTAACCATTAAGTCCCTTCTCCCTCACAGTGGCTCCTCCCTAAGTAACTAATAGACATTTCTGAAAGTGACCTCATTTACTTATTCTCTGACATATGGGATATACCAAAGTTTCCTTGACAATATTCTTGTTATCTTTTTTAGTTAAAGTCTTTGCCTCCCTCTTGATCTCTACAACTCAGTGTCATCCTTTGCTCATCCTCAGCTGAAAACACATCTTTATCATTTGGTTATTAATTTCTGTTGATTGAAAAACTAAAATAGCCTGTTCTGAACTGGGAATGAAGCTCAATAGAAGTGCGCATGCTTCAGCTGAGTACGGTTAGCTAGAAGCAGTGGACCAGACACAGAATGTTCTCTCGCATATAAGAGATATAAAGAAACATAGTAGAGGAACAACAAAAGCCTGAAGATAATAGAAATGAGGAGCATGACAACTGGTTTTCTGTAGAAAGTTTATGCTATTGTGAGTTCAAGGGATAGGTCAGGTAATGAAACACTAAGACAATGATGTAGGGGAAAAGAGTAGACCGGTGACATAAACTGGGGACACTCTCAGGTGGAAGCGGACAAATTGGCTTGAACTTTGTATTTGATTAAGTATACCTGAAACTTAATCATGAGTAAATTTATCACTCACAGTGATGCATTAAAACAAAAGAAAACAAACCAAAAAAATCCAATAAGTGCATGCTTCACCATGCTTCACCTGTTTGCAGTCCTGAGTTTGATCCCTGGAAATTTAAAGAAAAATAAAAGCTATCAGTTATTTTGCAAGGGGGAGAAAAAGGTATCTACAATGTAGAGAAGAAGAGTATACTTACCCAGACAGGAAGTCATTTTCCTGTGTGTGAAAGTGTTAGGGCAGATTACCTCCTATTGATGCACATACATGCAATGGAAGTGCATACAGATGTTGACAAGCCATAATGCAGGAGAGCATCCTCAGTGCTCTTGCTTAGTCGACACTGAGTTGCTGTTTCCATATTTCATTTGCATGCTAATTATAACAATATGGACTCAAGCAGGATCCTTCCAAAGAGGCTGCATTTTTAAAAGTTTCCAGAAAATAAAATGCTCCTCTGAGAAAGATGAAGGGCAAGGATGGATATTCTGGAACAGATGGTCTTAACTGGTGTTCTCTTACATCTCCTGACACAGATGGTCATCAGCTCATCCGCTTCAACTAACACCACCAGTGAAGTGGGGATGATAAAATGAGTGCGGTAAGGGGGTAGGGAACATGATCTAAATAGAACAATATTCTTAAAACAGTATTAATAGCCCCAAGTTTTACAATGGTGATTTTTTTCAAGTATATCCATAAAATAGGAAGTAATAATTATGCGCTTGTGCATTACTCACTTATTACATTCATCTATAAATAAATTTACTTCTCATTCTTTTCACTAATATTAGAATATTAGAGACTGATTTTCATTAAGTTACCATTGGCATTTTCAGAAAACTGTTTCTATATAATTTTCTTCTATAAACAGAACTACTATTCTGTTAATACATGTAGGACTGCCGCAAGTATTTTTTAAATGACAAAATATTTACATAATGTTAGGCAAAAGAGCAGTGCAACTGTGGGTCTGGATCTCTTCCAGGGTTGCTGACGGAGCTGTGGGTCTGGCGTGGGTCTCTCTTCTGGGGTAGCTGGCGTGGAGATGGAGGAAATGGAGGAGTAGCCCAAATCCCAGCTGTAAGTCCGGCCACCGTGGTCCCTCCCCTGCACGTATGAGCGAACCCTTGGAGCAGTGTTGGACTCATGGACGCAACCCATGGAGCTAACCTACAGGTAAGGGGCTCAGCCAGTCCCTGGCAGAGTCCAACACTGCTCCAAGGGTTTGCTCACATGTGTGGGGAGGGGCCATGCTGACGAGACTTGGAGCAGGGATTTGGGCTCCTCTGCCCTTTCCTCCACCTCCATGCCAGCTACCCCGGAAGAGAGACCCACGCCAGACCCACAGCTCCGTCAGTGTGCAGCCGCTCAGCCACCGCACGACAGTCTTATATAGTACTAGATTTTAGAATCAGGACCTTCACAGGATCTTTCATATTTATACACTGTATACAGTTATAGGCAGGTTCTAGCTGTTACCTGTCATCCCAGTAAGCCTAGCAAGAAGCCAGAGCATCCCACACATCATGAGGTCAGTCATTCTCAACATCCAGACTCCACAGTTCCTCAGCGCTCCACCCAAGAGAAAACCTGATCTTTTCCCTTTAAGTTTCATCAGTAAATGCTCGAAATTAGAGCCTTCTACTGAGAGTATACCACCTACATGGCAGAGCCTGGCAAGCTACCCATGTTTTATTTGATATATATCAAAAACCAGTAACAATTATGGACCGCATTACCATGACCTAAAGGAATGATTTGAGCCTCTTCGTGTCCCTGGAGCAAGCAGATGACCTTGGGCTACACTAGCAGGAGACAGGATGGACATATAGAGATGTTACTGGTGCCCGCTCAAGCAAATCAAAGAACAATGGGAAGACAAGTGATACAAGTGAAGTGCTATGAGTTAGGCAACAGTGACTGGTCTCTCCTCCTTGAAAATGACTATTCCCACTACACTCTAGTTTGAAGTATACCAATGCATTTCTAGGACCTCATCTTAGTACTGTGGGCATATGCAGCATGATTAACCAACTCTAATGGCAATCATTGTTTTTAAATATCAACACAGACATCCTGATTACTACTTTATCTCCATCACCTCTATACTATTTGTCATAGAATGTAAAGGAACTGAAGAACATTGACTGCAGACAATTGAGATGGGAAAAAGAAACCTTATAATTAGGATTCATTTCCAGATCCAAGTTGAAATTCATTCAGCCATACAATAGGGACTTGAATAGTTAATATTCAAAACTTTTCAAAGATCATCCAAAGAACTATATAATTGCATATGCTGTCTTATGGATATAATGTAGATGCTTCCTTAAAGAGGACATATAGTTGGACAGTAGACATAGAAGCAAAATATTCATAATTGTGTATTATTAGGGAAGTTCAAGCTGAAGCAACAATGAGATATTATATCAAGTCAGTGAGAATAACACATATCAAAATATTGAATACAGTGTTGTCGAGGTTATGGTGAAAATGAACCCTTGTTCACTGTTGGTGGGAATGACCTCTGGTTTATCCTGTGTGAAAACAGTATAAAGTTCACAAAAAAAGTAAGACTAGAGCCCACATATAACTCTGATTCCACTTCTTGGTATATACCCAACCCCCAAACACAAAAATAGTTTGAAATAGTTATGCATGCCCAGTTCATTGCTGCACTTAGTGCAATAGCAAAGCTGTGAAACAACCTGTGTCCAATGATAGATAAATGGATATTCAAAACTGTGTCTATACACACAATTGATATACATTACAGGCATAGGGAAAGATGAAATCATACATACAGTGTGAAGCAGCATTAATGGTATTAAAGGCATTTAATACCATTAATGGTATTAAATCACTTTGTTAGTGATGGGGTACAGTAACTTTGTAGATCAATACTGACAGGTATGAAACCTCACCCTGTACAGACAGAGGGACAGAGATGAGTAAAATGAAGAAACAGGAGAAGTTTATTTGGGTGTGCCCCTGGGCAGACTCTACTGACCTTTGTAGACGGGGGTAGAGGCAAGACGGGGAGAACTTAAGCAGGATTTTTAAGTTGTCTTGGGCGGGAAAGGAAACAAAGACCAGAGGGTCCACGGTGATTGGACTAGCTTTCTGTTACCCTCTAGGGTTGTATGTAAGGAGGCATAGAATGCAGCGTGCTAGGTACATGACACTGATGGGTCATAAGTCCTGTCTTCCACCCAGAGTTGGAGGGTCCAGGTGATTGTTGATTCCAGGAATGTCACTAGCTCACAGTTGGCCACCATTTGATCTCAAGTGAATCTTACAAATACCGTAAATTGAATAATATTATAGTCATTATATCTCTACTATAATAATAGATTTTAAAAATCGTGTGTCCCCAAAACACACATATAAACACACACACAAACTCTTAATATTTTAAATTCTTAGTCTCAATTGTGATATTATTTGGACAAGGAATATTTGGAAGGTCATTAAATCTAGATAAGGTCATGACTGGGAGGCCTTAGAGAATATTGGTAGCTTAATCATAGTAGTAACTTAGGACATCAATGCATTAAGAAAATGTATTATAATGATTTCTAGAAATCATAGTTAAACATAGGTTAAAATAGTAGTGGATTAAGGCAAAATCTTTCTGAAAATATAAGATATTACTTTTAATGCTTAGTATACTTCCCAAGGTCCTCATAAAATAGCACTCTACAGTATTTGATTTTAGCATATTTTTCTCAGCTTATGAGCCAAAACATTACGTTCATCATAGAAATGCCTTTATACACCCCATTTCCTATAATACCAGATGTCACCTGATTTTTCCCCACCAGGGTCATATTTGAAAATGAATTTTGCTGAACCTGCTTTATTCTGCATGACCAAACATTCTCCCCTCTCCATCTTCCTCTATGTCTTGTTCTGATATCTTTCCATCTGTGAACAAAGTTTTTGAGAGTGTTATATATTTCAAATGACTAAAAAGCAAAAATGCAATGGATATGGATACTGGAGAGATACTGGAGAGATAGTAGAGGGGCAAGGTATTGTCTTACCTTACATGTGGCTGACTCTCGTTTGATCCCCAGAACTGATAGTGACCCCTAAGCACTACCAGGAGAGATCATTGAATGCAGAACCAGGAGCTCTTAACACAGGCTCTACCCCCACCTCACTCCCCCCTCCACACACACCAGAAAAATGTCCTAGAAGAAAGTCAAGAACTGGAAAAGATAACCCAGAGGACTAGAAAACATGCAGAAGTATGAAGTTCAATGTCCAACACCCTGTGGCCCCCAAGCACCACCAGATTTATTCCTGCTGACTCCCAGTACTGCCCCACACAGAGCCACAGGTCTACATAGTTGTCTAAAATAGTAATGTAATGAGATAAATTCTTTTTATCAAATTATGCTAAGAGTAAGCCTCAAATTCCCTGAGCACAGCTTGGGAGACCTTAAAACGGACAAATCTGGATAGTCTGTAAGCACCCAATCTGCTTCTTAGGGTGGATTTACAGGGATGTAAAGGTATCTGAGTGGGGTTGGGATTACAGCTGTATATGCAGGTTTCAATGTGTCCTTCTTGCCAAACCCCCTGGGTGGACACAGCACTTTGGAGAGGGGTCAAGAAATTCAATTGAAGGGAGTATATTGAAAGAATGGTATAATAGTAATTTTTACAAAAGAGATCTGGGTTTCAGTAATCCTTTAGGAGATATATAGAACACAATCAGAATTTTCTTCATTGTGGGGGGGGTCCTTAAGAAAACTAGTTTTAGGGGCTGGAGCAATAGCACAGTGGGTAGGGCATTTGCCTTGCACACAGCCGACCCAGGTTCAATCCCTGGCATCCCATATGTGAGCACCACCAGGAGTAATTCCTGAGTACAGAGCCAGGAGTAACCCCCAAGCACTGCCAGGTGTAACCCATAAAGCAAAAGAGAAAAAAGAAAGAAAAGAAAAGAAAACTAGTTTATTTCCTGGTTTATTCTAGAACTGGGTTTTGGACATTAGCTCCCAGATACTTTTGACCTCATGGAGGCAAAGCCACCTTAACCAGAGGAAGCAGCTCATTATCCAGAACTATTTAATACCATCTTTAGAGTAATGGAATGTGGAATGTGGGAATATGGCGATACCAATGGAATGTGGGTGATACATTGTCTCCTATAAGAATGCACTCAGGGCCTGAGCGATAGTCCAGCGGGTAGGGTGTTTGCCTTGCACGGCCAGCCTGTGCTGGCCCCAGTTCGATCCCCGGCATCCCATATGGTCCCCCAAGCACCGCCAGGAGTAATTCCTGAGTGCAGAGCCAGGAGTAACCCCTAAGCATTGCCGGGTGTGACCCAAAAAGCAAAAAAAAAAAATGCACTGATATATCTTATTAATATCGGGAGATATAGAAAGAATATAAATCTTTGGCACAAGAGTAGCTAGAAATGAGAATGAACTGAGAGAATATAAGAAATAAATGGTGTAAAACCAACCTTGATATTCCCAATATAATACAACACATAGAATTAATTAGCATGGAAATTATTTGTATGCCTTTGGAATGTAAAATAATAGCAGGGATAGTGACTTCAAAGAGAAATTACCTTGGGTCCAACCCCAGATAACTCACACAGTCTATTGGGAGCTATCCCTGAACACAGAGCCAGAAAGAAACTCTGAGCACTGCTGGGTGTGGACCAAAATCCAAAGTAAAAGTGTTAGGGGTGATATGAGTTTTGGCGCAACCATATGAGAAAACTCACTTTGCTGCCATCTAAAAGTTGCTTAGCAAGGGAGAAAGAAGCAAGATCAGAAAGAAATCTGAGGATGGAGGTCAAGGATAGCGAGTCACAGACAACTGAAAACAAGAGCAGATTTGCCATTGTTTACTTAGCCAAAGGGGAAAAATTAACTTGATGAAAAGGGTAATTAAGCATTTCTTTTTTCATCATGGTCCAGTCTGGTTTCATATCCAGCTGTTCTGTTTTACATTTTGATGATTCTTCAAGACGAAGAATTAAAGATGGCTAGTGTACCACTGAGTTACACACTGCTACTTCCCTCAATATTAACTTACATTTTATTGACAGTCAAAATCTCAGTTGTTAACTGTAAAATGCAAGAAAGTAGATACTGAGGAAAGAGAAAAACTTGAAGATAAGTGTTGGTTAGAAGAAAGAAAATTAAGAGTTTACAAATGAATATTGTAAATACTGTCTGGTTCAAACCCTTATTTCCTAAGTGTAAGGAACTGAAATCACATAATGTTAATGAATTTTCATAAAGGTATGAAATTTATCACTATCACTATCACTATCTTCCCGTTAATCATCTATTTGCTAGAGCGGGCACCAGTAATATCCCCATATGTCCTGTCTCATGCTAGTAGAACCCAAAGGCATTCGCTTGCTCCAGGAACATAAAGAGCCTCAAACCATTATATTAGGTCATGGGAATGACCTAATATAAATGTTACTGGTATTTGGCATATCAAATACTACACGAGCAGCTTGCCAGGCTTGCCGTGCGGGTGGCATACTGTTGTAGTCACCTCTAAATAAAGCATTTATTGATGAACCATGCAGCCGCTAGCAGCCGCAAGCAGGGCTGTGATAGTCTGGTCTGCTGGATGGTGTTGTGACGAGAGGAAGTCCGGATGTGGAAAACGGCCAGGCTCCATGATTGGGGGCTTGTCTGGCTTGTTGTGAGGCTCTGCTGGGGTGGCAGGCCAGGGCTAGAACCCACCATGCCTCCCAGAGCACCTCATGAGTGGCTGGGCACAGGGAGAGCAAGTAACAGCTCTGCCCCATGCCTGAGAGTCTCTGGTTCAGCATACCTGGGCCGGATTGAAAAAAAAAATGCTGCAGGGTGGGTGTCGATGACCTGGGCTGTGATAGTCTGGTCTGCTGGGTGGAGTTGTGACGAGAGGGAAGTTCGGATGTGAAAAATGGCTGGCCCCATGGAGTAGGGGGTCGTCTGGCTTGTTGTGAGGCTCTGCTGGGGTGGCGGAGCCTCACAAATAATATAAATATCTTTATATATATTTATTTATATAAATATAAATAAATATTTATATTTGTAAATTTATGTTGTAAATTTAGTGGTACAAGCTTAAACTAATTTTCATATCAACCTGATTGAGTTTTTCCCCAACAACCTGAATATCATCTCCAATGTAGATTATAATGTACCAACTTTTCAAGTTTACTGTTAGGAATTGAAAATGTATGTCAAAAAGAAACCAAGGCTGTGAGACATAATGATAGTTTTCGCAGGCCATTTTTTAGTAATGAATCCATAATTCTGAGACTGACTAGCCTCTTTTTAATGGGGGTTAATGTGAGCATAATGAAGACAAATGACTAACCACAGCTCTGAATAAACCCAGTCCTCAGGGCCATGTCCTGTCCTGTGGATCAGGTTACACACCAGGTAAATATAGATCAGCCTTGTATATCCAGCTTCAGTGGTATAAGCAAAGTTCAGATTATCACCATTGAAATACTCTGGGAACATATTGTGGTATATTATTCCGATATAGAGGAATAGTCACTGTATCATAATCGACTCCAAAGTCTCTTTTATTGTAGGTAAGCACTACCCAAATGTAGGAAAAACTACTTTATTCTAATTGCATCACATAATAAACCTGCAATTCAAATGAGCAAGCTAGGATAAACGTTTTGTTTGGTGTAATCAAATTAGTTTACAGGAATCAAAGGATTGCTGTAGATTGTATTTCTCTGTAACTTTGAAATCAAGCTAAGGCACTAATATGTGGATGTTTACACATT
Organism: Cryptotis parvus; assembly: GCA_021461705.1. Lineage (NCBI taxonomy): Eukaryota > Metazoa > Chordata > Mammalia > Eulipotyphla > Soricidae > Cryptotis > Cryptotis parvus. The sequence continues at coordinate 194,046 of JAJIBD010031250.1, forward strand.
ACAGAGCAAGAGCCGTTTTGTGTGTAGGTGTTTGTGAGGAGCTCTTACTTTGTTCAAATGCATTAAAACTTTTACCAAATGACCTTTCACCAATACTCTAAGTAGTAGTCAGGTATGAGCTCCTAACTATCACAACAATGTGAAATGGCAATATGCTAAGTTCAATTGGACTTTTAGATTTTTTCCATTTTTTGGTCAAATGTCAATAGATTTATTTCAAATGATACAAAACTGGTTTCACTGTCACCACACAGACTTAAATGACTGAGTACAACCTTAACAAATTTAAGCAAACTGTTTAATTTCTGAAAACTTAAAAAAAAACACAAAAATCTATTTATGGTTTTAAATATAGTATCAAGCATATCTATAGTAACACCTATCTGGTTTGTATGTTATAGTCTTTTAAATATTTTTAATTTAATTTAATTTTGGACACTGCAAATGGTAAGGACACTTGTGTAAATCAGCCCAGCACAACACTCTCCACCAGAGTCTCTGCTTCCTTCTATTAATGTCCTAGTGTTTCCCAACTACTTCCTATTCCATTTCAGACATTTCCATCATCCATTAGTTTCTTACTGAAGACCACTTCTCAATTTCTATAGCCTTCGGGTATTCCCTTACTATATTTCCTTATAGCCCACATAGGAGAGTAATAATACTATATCTGTTCCACTCCTCTGACTCACTTCATTTAGCAAGATAATCTCCAAATTTATCCATGTAGCAAAAAATTGCATGATTTCATCTTTTCTTGTGAGTGTTATTTATTTGTATATATGCACTGTGGTCTCTTTATCCAGTCATCTGATCTCTGACAGTTGAGTTGTTTCCAGACTTGAGCTATTATCAATAGTTCTTCAGTGGATTTTTTTTTTCTAAACCTACCTAATATTACAGTAACAATGAAGGACATTCTCTTGGATTGAAGTTATACATTATATAGAATAACAAAAGGTGCCTGGGCATCTTAAAGAAAATTTTCAAAGAATTTTTTTTTAGTTGTCAATTTATTTAAGCATGTATATTTGTTGCTAAAATACGTACAGACTACATTCACCTGATCTTTTGTAAATTATCAGAGTAAACATATACTAGATATAAATCACTTTTAAAAAGATTTTTATAGGGGTTGGAGCGATAGCACAGCAGGTAGAGTGTTTGCCTTGCACGTGGCTGACCGAGGTTCAATCCCGGCATCCCATATGATCCCCTGAGCACCTCGAGGAGCGATTTCTGAGCAAAGAGCCAGGAGTAACCAGTTGTGACCCAAAAAAGAAAAAAAATAATATTTTTATAAATCTATTTTGTGAAACATGCTGCTTATGTTAGAAAGAATAAATGAACTACTTTAAGTGTAAGTTAATAAATATTCACTGCATGCAAAACCTTGCATAACTTCTATATATTATCTTTAAAGAAATGAGTGTTTCATAAACTGCAAATTAATTATGCTCTTTTCTATAAAGGAAATTTTTAAACTAAAATCTAGCATGATTCACATTGTATCTCTTTTAATCCTTGTTTGTGTTCAATATTAAAGTGGTAAAATTATTGGAATGATTTTTTTTAAATCAACTTGTCATATCCAAAATTAAAAAACATATTTTAAAGGGAGCTGGTCTTAAACAATCTGACATGAGTGCGATAACAGTTTGGGAATGTGTTTATGCTCAGTTTTACTTCTAAATTTATTCTTTTAAACTTATTGTCAGTCTCAAAAAAGAAAAAGAAGCTGTTCAAGATAATTAAACATTTGCCTAAGGGGAATTATTTTCAGCTAATTAAAACCATACACTTTGGTGTATACTTGCTTTTCTTGTTATTAAATTTGAATCATATGTTAACTACCAGGGATTTTTACTTTTCCATCAAATGTTGTTTATGGCAGGCTCCAGAAACAAGCATTCTCATATTACCATTTACTTAGCTATCTTCTACTTAAAAATACTTCTTTTTAAACCATGATTTACAAAGTTGTTCATAGTACAGTTGTTTCAGTCATGTAGTGTTCCAGCAACACTGGTGTGACCTTCCCTCCACCAGTGTCCTCATTTTTGATCCTGCCCCCTTAGTAACATAATGAATTTGCTTTATATTGCTTGCACCAACAAAACTTAAAGAAACAACAAATAGGATAATCAGAAAACAAACAATTAAAAGTTAATTTTTTGGGGCCGGAGCAATAGCCCAGCGGGTAGGGCGTTTGCCTTGCACGCAGCCAGCCCATGCCAGCCCGGGTTCGATCCTCGGCATCCTATATGGTCCCCGAGCACTGCCAGGAGTTATTCCTGAGTGCAGAGCCAGGAGAAACCCCTGAGCATTGCCAGGTGTGACCCAAAAAAGCAAAACAAAAAAAGTTAATTTGTTATTGCTCTATGATTTTAACCTTGTAAATAAGGGCATTAAGACCATTTAATCACTTGTCTTCCCATTGTTCACATATTTGCTCGAGTGGGCACCAGAAATGTCTCTGTTCATTTGGAATGAGGTCTATTATACTTATTATTTTGGGCATATCAAATGCACCACAGGTAGCTTGCCAGACTCTGTTGTGGCTCTAGGTACAGCCCAGTGGGCCCAGTCTTTTTCTATGTCATATCATCAACCACCCAGGGCCCATTGGGCAGAGCCCAGGGGGTGTAGACAGCCGATCTTCTATCTACCACCTGCCAATGCAGCCAGGCGCCACAGCCACACCTGCAACACCTCAAGGCGAAGAAGACTTGAGATTTAATTGTATTAAACTTAATATAATTTAATAAAATACCTATTCTTTACATAATTAACTCTGGAATATAAAATATATTGAATGCCTATTCTTTACATAAGTAATTCTGGAATCTAAAATCACTGTATCACTGTCTTCCCGTTCATTGTCGATTTGCTCGAGCAGGCACCAGTAACATCTCCATATGACCTGTCTCATGCAAGTAGAGCCCAAGGGCACCTGCTTGCTCCAGGAACATAAAGAGCCTCAAACCATTCCATCAGGTCATGGTAATGAGGTCTATAATTGTTACTGGTATCTGGCATATCAAATACGACACGGGTAGTTTGCCAGGCTCTGCCGGGCGGGTAGCATACTCTTGTAGTCATCTCAAAATCCAGCATTTATTGATGAACCGCGGCTGCTGTGATAGGCTGGTCTGCTGGGTGGAGTTCTGACGAGGAGGAAGTCCGGATGTGGAAAATGGAGGTCCTCATAGAGTGGGGGTCGTCTGGCTTGTTGTGAGGCTCTGCTGGGGTGGCGGGCCAGGTATAGAACCTGCCATCCCTCCCGGGCACCTCATGAGTGGCTGGGCACAGTGACAGCCAGTAGCAGCCCTGCCCCATGTCTGTCTCTGGATCAGCACATTTGGGCCGGCAGCAGGGTGGATCTTGATGAGCCGGGCTGTGATAGGCTGGTCTGCTGGGTGGAGTTCTGATGAGGGGGAAGTCCAGATGTGGAAAATGGAGGTCCTCATGGAGTGGGGGTCATCTGGCTTGTTGCGAGGCTCTGCTGGGGTGGTGGGCCAGGGCTAGAACCTGCCATCCCTCCCGGGCACCTCATGAGCAGCTGGGAACAGTGACAGCCAGTAGCAGCTCTGCCCCATGTCTATCTCTGGATCAGCATACCTGGGCCGAATTAAAAAAGACTGCAGCAGGGTGGATCTCGATGAGTCGGGCTGTGATAGGCTGGTCTGCTGGGTGGAGTTCTGAATTTTTGAAATGAATCTAAAATATATTGAATTAATAAACTTGAATCTCATTATGATTATAATCATGTCTTACCTGTCCTTAATACAACTTTAAAAAAAAATCAGTGCTACAGCAGCAGATAAAAAAAATCAAAATGAGACAGACTTGAAATATTTCAAGAGCAGGAATGCTTGAGCCTAAGACACAGCTACACCTGGCAGAGCAGAAACCAGCTTTCCCCCATTGCGCGCGGCCACTGCGGGGCCGCATGATTTACCTCCAAATTACCGTAAATATTCAACCCACCCCTCTGAGGGACTCACACAAAGTAATGAGAATATAGCGCCCGCATGGCAGAGCCTGGCAAGCTGTCCGATGTGTGTTCGATATGCCAAATCCAGTAACAGAAATGTTTATTTTCCTGACCCCAAAAGAGCCCTTAATACAGCAGCAGTAAGAAAGGCAAACAAACAGTGCCTGAGAAAATTTCATGGCCATCCAAGGCTGCCAAAACGAAGAAGGACTAAAATGACTGTCTGTACTTTCAATGCACATACACTGGCATCGGAAGCATATATTGAGGATCTGATGCTGCAAGCAAAAAAGATCAAGTATGACATCATTGGTCTGACTGAGACGAGGAGGCGCCAGTTGCATCATGCTGTATTTGACACCGGAGAAGAATTATTCCTTGGAACATGCGACGAAAGAGGCATCGGTGGTGTTGGTGTACTTGTCAACACCGAACATGGCCGTAAACATTGATTCATTTGAATTCCTAACAAACCGAATATGACGACTACACTTGAAGAGATGTGGCCCACTGCCAGCAATTTCTATCTTCATTGTCTATGCACCAACATCCACATACAAAGAAGATGAAATTGAGAAATTATACATGGAATTGGAGGAGGTCTATAAAAAAAGATCACACCTTCTACAAGATCATAGTCGATGATTTTAATACCAAGATAGGACCAAAAAGATCAGCTGAAGAACTCCACATAGGGACCCATGGCCTAGAATGGAACAAACAGGGTGAGAGACTATCTGAGTTCATCGTGTCCACCAAGACCATTCATGGGAACTCACAGTTCCAGAAAGCTGAAGCAAAACATTGGACATGGGAATCTCCTGGCGGACAGTTCCACAATGAAATTGACCACATCATCTTCAATCGACGGTTTTGTCTGACTGATGTAGCTGTCGTCCCCAAATTCCAAACAGGATCGGACCACCGTCTCCTTCGTGCAAAATTCTACTTCCCGCAATGGGGAGAAAAGGCTGCAAAGTTTAAGAAGAGAACTCCCAGAACGACCACCAACTGGGAACTCTTTGGCACCATTGCAGCAACATGGGAAGACACCATCATTGACGACATCGATGAAGAATACAACCGACTGGTTTAGCACCTCCATGATTGTGTGAAGAATGCCAAGAGAGAGAAAGACACAAAAGGACGCCTGTCTTCAGAAACTCTTGAGCTCATTCACCAACGTGGCAAGGCGCGAGCCTCAGGAGACCAAATGCTAACGTCCAAGCTTGCTAAATGGTGCAGAGAAGCAATAAAAGAAGACCTCAAAGACAGAAGAGCAGAAATACTGGAAGATGCAGCAGAAGCCGGGAAAAGCATTCGCAATGCCCGCCTGTCCTTTGTCAAATATAAGACCAAGATGACTGCCCTCCGAAGCCCTGATGGATCTATCACATCTTCCAGAAAGGCGATGGAGAAGATTATCCAGGACTTCTACTCAAATCTCTTTGATAGCCACATCCACCTGCCCACATACCAAATTCCACAGGATGGATATGTCATTCCCAACGTTCTCCCTTCTGAAATCCGACATGCCATCTCGTTGGTAAAGAAGGCAACAGCACCAGGCCCAGACAAAGTCAGACCCGAACACCTAAAGAATCTGCCGTCGGTACTCATCAATACACTAGCTCGGCTCTTCACACGCTACCTGTCCGAATGCAAGGTGCCCTCCCAGTGGAAAACCAGCAGGACAGTTCTACTGTTCAAGAAGGGAGACATTCACAAGATTGGCAACTATCGCCCCATCTGCCTGTTGTCTGTCATCTACAAGCTGTTTACACGAGTCATCCTGAACAGGATTAGCAGAACACTAGATGAAGCACAACCATGCGAGCAAACAGGCTTCCGGAAAGGATTCAGCACAATCGACCATATCCACACAGTAACCAAGCTCATTGAGGTTTGTAGGGAATACAATATGCCACTCTGTCTCAAGTTCATTGATTTACAGAAAGCCTTTGATTCTGTGGAGACTGAAGCAGTCATCGAAGCCCTAGCCAAAACAGGGTGCTCAAACCCAATACATCAAGATCCTTCATGAGCTGTATTACGGATTCACCACCAGGATCTCACCATTCTACAAAGAAGTGATCATTAATGTGAAAAGAGGGGTTCGACAGGGTGATATCATTTCACCAAAACTCTTCAAGCGCCACCCTCGAGAACATCATGCAACAATTAGAATGGGAAGGAATGGAAGTGAAGATAGATGGTCGGCAACTACACCACCTCCGCTTTGCTGATGACATTGTTCTAATAACACCAAACATTAGCCAAGCGGCACAAATGCTGGCTGACTTTGACCGAGAATGGAAAGATAGGTCTACAACTGAATCTAAAGAAAACTATGTTCATGAAGAATGAACTAGTTCCAGAGGCCCCATTCACTCTCAATGGAACAAACATCTCTGAATGCAGCAGTTATGTGTACCTAGGTCGAGAAATCAACATGATGAACGACCTAAAACCTGAGCTGCGCAGGAGGAAGAGAGCAGCATGGAATGCCTTCAAAGGCATCGAATAAATAGCTAAAAGGACAAAGAACCTCCGGCTCCCGGCACATCTCTTTGACTCCACCATTCTCCCTGCATTAACATACGCTTCAGAGACCTGGGCCCTACGAAAGCAGGATGAGAATGCTATTCGGGTCTCCCAGAGAGGAATTGAAAGAGCTATGCTTGGAATATCACAACTCACTCAAGTGAGAGAAGGAATCCGGAGTTCTGACCTCCGTCGCTATTCCAGAGTCAGGGATGCTGTCTCGTTTGCCAAGGCATCGAAAATCATATGGGCTGGACATGTATTGCAATTTGGAGACAACCGCTGGACTAGAGCCATTACCGACTGGATCCCACGGGATGTCAAAATATCACGTGGCCGCCCACCTACAAGATGGTTAGACTTCCTTGTAAAGACCCTCAAGGAACGGTTTGAGGTTCTTCATATTCCTGAATCAACCAGATTCCATTCGGCTGCATTGGCACGTGATAGGGTCCAATGGAAATGTTACTGGCGCCCGCTCGAGCAAATCAATGAATAACGGGATTCAAGTGATTCAAGTGAGACAGACTAAAGATACAAAGACACTCTCACTGAGATGGAATCCCTTCTGGGTGCAACACCGACACTGAGAAGAGATTTCGAAAGTGAACTTTTGGCCTTGGGGAGCTGGGAATGGTTGCGCCAAATATCTGGTACCAAAATTTCAATAGATTATATTATAGAATATAAACAAGAGTTGGGGATTGGGAAGGCAGATCATTGGTAAGAGCATTTGCCTTGAATAGATGAGGTCCTAGTTTAATTCCTCAGCAATGCAAAGAACAAAACACGCAAACCGTTAGGAAAATTCAGAAAAATTCATAGGTCCCCTATTGGTTGAAATAAGCTTAGATATTCCCACTTTGGAACTGCCTGTATCCCAACTTGGGATGTTTAATTTTTTTCATCTTTGTTATGGAATTCCTTCTTCTCTCTCTTATTTCTCATTTTCCTAAATAAAATTATTTCAGATAACAAAAACATTCTGTGCTAATATATCATGAACTAGGTAAGGCTACATATGTAAAAAAATATTTTCCCCCTACACTATATTAAACATTGTGTTTTACAAAGTCATTGATAATGATTATTTTTTAATTTTATTATACCAATGTGAGAAATAAAATTACAAAACTGTTCATGGTTGGCTTTCAGTCATACAGCATTGCAGCATCCATCACTCCACCTGTGCCCATTTCCCACATTCCCACCACCAATGTCCCCGGATTCTTCCCTCACCCTCCCCAAGCCTGCATCTATGGCAGGCACTATTTTTACTCTCCTCTCTCTCTCTCCCTCTCTCTCTGTCTCCCTCTGTTTCACTTCTCTGCACTTGGCTTGTAATACATACATTTAGAGGTTATCACGTACATCCCTTTTTTATATTCAATGCTCATTTCTAGGTTGGAATTTGTAACAAGCATTCAATATTTCAACACAAATCCCATTACTGCCATCCCCTTCCCTCCACCATTGTCTCCAATTTTCCAAACCACCTCTCAAGCCTTCCCCAATAGCATATCCACAATAATCTGTTTTATATTGCTTGTTACTAATAAATTGTTAAGAGAATGATCAAAAATATTTCCTTGAAGAAAATGAGTGTAAATTGTTGTATTTCACCATGAGACATTAAGTCCTTGTACGTGGGATTACTGGGATGTTGTTACAAGTTAAGCTTTTGGAATTAATGTTTTTATCAGTCAAGATTGGTTGGTTTCTGCATTACTTTCTGCATTACTGCATCCACCCCATCTGTTATTGGCTGCTCAATTATCAGTGTTGCAGAGTTTGGAGATAACATGAGGCAGCAAATGTGGTCATATGTTTCAGGAAATCCACAATATTTCCTGTATACAGTTTTTTGCACATATTACTGCCTGAAACACTAACTCCTGGGCACGAACCCGAAGCCTAGAGATTTCAGTCATAAGAAAATGTCCCATATATCTTCTATTTTGAGAGGGAGAAAAGCCAAGGTAACAAAAGAATGATTTAGTGTAGACTCCATCTGACTCTTCTCTGATAGGGATTTAATACTCAATTGAAAGTTAAGAATTCTGTAGAAAAACTGTTGTAGGTAATAGATGTTTCAGTCTAATGGTTCTCAATATGCTCCAGGGTCATTCACATACACACAAAATTAGAACATGACATTTAGCTATCTTTTAATCACTACTTTTTAACTGTATAAAAAATATTTGCTAGTATCATTATATCTATGATGGCAAAGATTTGGTGTACTGTTTATTATTGAAATCAAGAAACAGTGTTAGCAATGTAGAAGGGAAGGGAAAGAGAGATAGCGAGAAAGAGAAAGAAATAAAGAACCTGCTATAGAGGCAGGCTAGGGGGAGGGGGATGGAATCGGGGACATTGGTGGTGGGAAATGGGCATTGGTGGAGGGATGGGTGCTGGAACACTGTATGAACGAAACCCAAATATAAATATCTTATGAACATCTTTGTAATTGTGTATCTCACGGTTGTATAATAAAATATTAAAAAAATAAACAGTGTTAGGCATAAAGTTGCCCCTTAATAATCTTCATGGAATGAATAAAAGTCTTGTTTTCTGTCTTCTTACTACATATTCAACTACTCTTTCCAGTGGTTTTTTAAAAGATGCTTCAGAGAAAACAAAGACTCAAAAAAGAGACCTTTATGGTTTTTGACAGTTCAGTCATAGGAAATCATTTAATCATATCATCCCTATCATAACAAAAATTATAAACATATTCTGATTCTACATTTGAATGTGTAATTCAAGAGAGAAGCTGTAATTTCAAAGAACAGGTTTGCTTCCCCATTTGCAAATGTGCTAGTGGTAAAGATTCTGAGGAGGATGAACTTAGGATTTCAAAACCACGTGTGGGTTTTGCAAGGACTGGAGATATTTGAACAGCTGCAGTAATGGTAGCATTAAAAACATTAAACTAGGCAATCCTTTAATCTCTTGTATTTTTTCTTTCCTTTTATCCACCTGCACAGTTCTCCCAAGGTTTTCAGTAATGCACAAAACCTACTTATTTTTTCTTTGTTGCTGAAAGATGCCCTAACCAAACCTCTGTAATTTTTACCTCTGTAAATTTTCTGCCACCATTGTATAAAGGAATCTTTAAAAATATCATTTGTTGATAAAATTATTTGAGGACTTTAATGATATTCTGCAGACCATGAAAATTGTGTGTGTGTGGGGGGGGGGGGTTGGGGGCTTGTGAAAGAGTATGGCATTCTCTCCTGGCTGTGATTTCTTTATTTTTTTAATGTTTTTTTTGATGACCTTGGCTGTGATAAGCTGGTCTGCTGGGTGGAGTTCTGACGAGGGGGAAGTCCAGATGTGGAAAATGGAGGCCCTCATGGAGTGGGGGTTCGTCCGGCTTGTTGCGAGGCTCTGCTGGGGTGATGGGTCAGGGCTAGACCCGCCATCCCTCCCGGGCGCCCCGTGAGTGACTGGGCACAGAGAGAGCCATTAGCAGCTCTGCCCATGTCTGTGAGTCTCTGTATCAGCATACCTGAACCGGATTTAAAAAAGACTGCTGCAGGTTGGATCTCAATGAGCTGGGCTGATAGGCTGGTCTGCTCGGCTTATCGAGATACACCCTGCAGCAGATTTTTATATCTGGCTCAGGTATGCTGATCCAGAGCTACTGGCTCTCCTGTGCCCAGGCGCTCATGAGGGGCCCGGGAGGGATAGCGGGTTCTAGCCCTGGCCCGCCACCCCAGCAGAGCCTCACAACAAGCCAGACGACCCCCCACTCCATGAGGGCCTCCATTTTCCACATCTGGACTTCCCCCTCATCAGAACTCCACCCAGAAGACCAGCCTATCACAGCCCGGCTCGCATGGCTGCTTGCGGCCGCGTGGTTCATCGATAAATGCTGATTTAGAGATGACTGCAAGAGTATGCTACCGGCACGGCAGAACCTGGCAAGCTACCCATGTTGTATTTGATATGCCAAATACCAGTAACAATTATAGACCTCATTCCCAAGACCTGATGGAATGGTTTGAGACTCTTCATGTTCCTGGAGCAAGCAGGTGTCCTTGCGTTATACTTGCATGAGACAGGACATATGGAGATGTTACTGGTGCCCGCTAGAGCTAATCGGTGATGAACGGGAAGACAGTGATACAGCGATACAGTAATAATTTTTTTATTTGTTTTTTGACAATTACAGAAATGTTCTGTGTTAGGGATGCCGCCAAGGTCCCCAACAGTGCCGGGAAGCGAGTTCCCTCTACCTCCGAAGCCAGCGGGGAATGGATGAAAACTCAGTAATCCGATGCTGTTTTAAAAGGGCTTTACTATCACAGCTTCTAATATACAATCCAAGAGCAGGGAAAACCTCCGGACTCTGGGTTCCCAGCTAGGCCCCAGCCACGTGTAGGCCAAGATGGCTGCCACCAGGTGTTGAGGCCAAACAGAGAATGGAGAGGATGGAGAAACAAAATGCCAAGGGAAGCCAAAAATGGCAAAAGAGACTTTCTTCTTGCAGCTTATTTTATATCTAGAAATCCCCCCAAACTCCCAGCATGGGCTGGGCTATCTAGAGATGAAAACAGGAAAACAGCTCTATAGAAATGTAGCAACTTCAGGAGTCCTTCTGGCTGTTTTCAAGGACCCAGAGCTAATTCAAAGCCTCCTAGCAGAGCTGGGAGGAGCTATAAGCTAAGTGTAACTTCCCTGGCAGGAAGGATCAAATGCCCTCAGTTAATTTCTCCCACCACCTCACCTAATATCTTGAGCCAAGATCTGCCTGGAAAAGCCTTTATAGGCTATAGAAGGGGGTTTCTGATATGGCATGCCTCTGTACCAAAGACTAATACTAATGCCAGTTAAATATTTCTCCAAGCCTTCACAAGAGTCTCGTCTACTTCACAGTAGTTTTGTATTTTAGTTGCCTTTGAGTTCTCAGGGAGCCATCCTTGCTTGATTGGAGGCAAACAGCATTTCTCTCTGGTCTAATTACTTAGAGATCCAACGTGGCCAGGCAAATATGCTGGTAAGATCTAGCTAGTCCCACGATGAGTGTGGTAGCGTAAGAGAGTATTTATACCAGCCAGTATAGAATACATGGTCAGATAAGACTGCCAGATTTAGACTACCCCCTATCTATGAAGTGACCTGCAGGAGGCACTCCAGGGCAGATGCAGAGGCTCAGGCTTTTAGGTGTAGTGCAATAGTTCTGTTTGGGTTTAAAACCATACAGTGTTCCAGCACCCATCCCTCCACCAGTGCCACCTCCCACCACAAATGTCCCCAATACCCTCCCCCCCTCTCCTCCCCTAGCCTGCCTCCATGGCAGGTTCTCCATCTCTTTTCTCTCTTTCTCTTTCTCTCTCTCTCTTTTCCCTCTCTTACATGTTGTGAATTGCAATAGACACTCTGCTATGACAAGTACTCCCAGTACTATATTGAATAAAAGAGGTGAAAGGGGGCAACCTTGTCTTGTCCCTTATCTTAGGGGAAGGCTTTTAATGTTTCACCATTGAGAATGATACTTGCTGTGGCTTTTGGAAGATAATTTTGACTATCTTGAGGAAGGTTCCTTCAATTCCCATTTTTGGAGGGTTTTAATCATGAACGGGTGCTGGATCTTGTCAAATGCTTTCTCTGCATCTATTGATAGGCTCATATGGTTTTTATTTTTTTTCTTATTGATATGATGTATTATGTCGATTGACTTGCGAATGTTGAACTATCCTTGCATTCCCGGGATGAATCCTACTTGGTCATGATGTATAATCTTTTGATGAGTCTTTGGATTCTGTTTGCTAGTATTTTATTGAAGATCTTAGCATCTGTGTTAATCAGGGAGATCTATCTATAGTTTTCTTTCATTGTGCTATCTCTTCCTGCTTTGGGTATGAGGGTGATGTGTGCCTCATAGAAAGTGGCAAACCATGAAAATTTTAAGGCACTTAATTCTGCTTCTAAACAAATTGCATGGTAATGCAGGAAGTTATTTGATTTCTTAGTTATAAATGCTCACTAGAATTTTTTGTTATTTATTATTAGATTCCCAAAAGGATGACGATGATACAAAAGACAATGAAGTTACAGATCATTCTACATGTGAGCAAGATCATTCCAATGGTAAGCAGTGACATCTTTTTCAGTTGTATCATGCAGAGGCGTATTACAATCAATAGTTCCTGTAGAAATGGACTATGCTAATCCTTTGCTATTGTGAAATGCCTTCAGACTGGTGACTGCCACATTTAGGAGGGCTACTATCCCCAGCTCTTGACACTCACTATTTTACTATCACACTGGTTTAATTTATTGTTGCTAGCTCCCTGTGAACTGTGGGACACTGGGTTTCTAATTCATTTCATTTCAGTAGTTGAAATACTACTGAATACACATGTGTTTGTAGGTTACAAAAAAAAAGGACTCAAATGAGAAGAAGAGTCTCATGCAATATTTGCAGGTCAATAAATAAAGTACTTTAAAGCATATAGGAAAATTGAATAACATTACCAATATGATCACTAAAATTAGATTAACTAGAAACTCTTCTATAAATCGAAATAGTAGGAAAAAGTGGAATAGTATTTACAGAGCTCCAGAGAACATAGTTTCTGCATCTCGTGAATATTTTATTTATGATGTAATTAGATTTTTTCCTCATGAGTAATGTGAAAAAGACTAGAGAATCCCAGAAATTCCAGAATTTGAAACTATTTTGGTGATAAAATCTTTAGTGACTCTGCAAAAGATGTCTGAAGGGAATGCTATTGCTATAAAAGTCAAAGGGTACTGGTCACCCCTCCGTATTTTGTGTTAAAGCTGCTAAGGTATATACCATTTTAGGAAAAATAAACCAGCAATAGTTCAGCCCTTCAAAACTTTGAATTATTTTAATTCCTAAATAAAATTTGGGATGCTATTTTCCTGCACCTGAGAAAAAAATAAATTGAAAAATATACTGGACTGATTGGCTTTAATGCTAGAATTGTATCAATAGTTGTTCCTTTTGTCTCAATTTTAAAGAATATTTTGTAATTAAAATGAAAGCAATTTATTGGCTAACAAAATTTGTTATAGCTTTGACATCATTTCTATAAATAATTTGTTAATTATAATGTATAATACATGAGTAAAAGTAGAAATGATGAAGTAATAAGACAATGAAAACTAAAAAGTCAAGAAAAATAAATGTTTGACCTGAATATTAGAGCTATAACCACAACAATCCTGCCAAACCCTGCTACAGCTTTATCATTTAATTTTATTTAATGTTTAACAATTAACTTTATTTAATGTTCAACAATATTTAGGTGATTAAATTTTTCAGAAGAAACCACTTTTTACTTTCTTGTTTTGGGGGCAAAATCCAATGGTGAGGGGTAAGAGTTGCTATTCCTGGCTCTGGAGTGGCAAGGGTAAATCAACAGAACACAAGGTGTTAGGGTCTAAACAAAGGCATCTTGAATGGTTTGCATGCAAACCCAGTGCTCCAGCCATTGAAATATCTCTCTAGCCCCTAACCCACTTTCATAAAAGTATTCCTAATAAGCAACTCCTTATCTGTTGAAATTTTATGATGAGGTTGTAGCACATAAGTCCATCACTTTGGGCTCTACTTATTCTTGCTTACTTGCTGTTTCCACCATACCTACAGTGACCACAACTTTTGAAGCCAAAACCTAACATTAGTGTATGAGATTTAGAATTAACTTCTTGGAATTAATCAGAAGTTTAATCTTAGTGTTTTTACTGCCTTCATGAATTCCAGATGTTATTAGTGGGATTATTAATAGGGGTCTAAAATAACAAATACGTTTCAGAATATTTTCAATTGACTTTGCCAATATTCAGCGTAGCAATCACTATCTTTTGCAACTAGAGCCTTCCAAAATATACTCTGGAAAGATGGCTTGAAAATCAAAATGATGCTTTGAATCAATGGCTGCAAAAACGATATCATATTAATAGATATGAAAAGAACTTTAATTTCCTTTTGACATATGTATCACAGTTCTTATGAGGACAGCTCTTATTGTCAATGAGCTGTACCATTTTAAATGCAAAATTGGTTCTGAGCAGTAGGTCTCAACATTATGCTTAAGATATTCAGTAAGTTATATTTTACAATGTTCACCATTCTGGCGTTATTTCATTTATTGAATGCACAGTAGATTTAGTATAATCATTAATTATGTATAGGAAAAATAAGCAATGTCTTCAGCAGAGTCTCCAAGTACATTAACTTCTAGCAAGTAGACACATGTTTTTTGAAGCTTTGAAGCCGCGCCTCTTTAGTTGGCATCTTTTTTCAGTAGGATGGCTGTTAGTTCTGCAATGAAAATTTGTTTAGTGTAGCCACTTTCAGCCATGATCTTAGCTACATTTTCTGTCTGACCTGAACAAATTCTGCATCAGCAATTCCTGCTTCACCTAGAACTTCAATGTCAAAGGAACGGTTCTTTTCTTAAAATTCAAAAATGAACCTAGCTAAAAACTTTTTCTGTAGCTTCCTTACCTCTTTATCTTCAGACAATAAAAGGATTATGTCCTTTGACTTAAGGAAATATTGTGGTTGATTTTATATATCTAGACAACAGACACAGCATCCATTTTATCCGTATTAGGGAGACACTTTTTCTTTTTGGCATTTATAAATTTAATGGAACAGCACATTTGATTTTCTTCAAATGGATTTAAAAAAATGATTTTATGTACAATTATTTCACCTTATCACTATGAAAGTGCCCAAGACCCTTGGCCAGTCTTTCTTATACCATTTCAAATCCATAACTGAAAACACTATTGTAACCATGTTACTATAACTAAAACAGAAAGATACTTTAAAATCTGCTCTTGTCAGGGAAGTGGACTGAAAAGGTAGAAGAGGTCTAATAGACTGTGATGGAGAGATACTAACACTTTGATGGTGAGTGTTGTATGGTAACATAATAACCCTAACTTTTTTTGCTTTATTTATTTTTAATTTTATTATACCACTGTGAAAAACAATTACAAAGAATTTTATGATTAGGTTTCAGTCACACACTCAGGATGGGTGTTCCTTTACCAGTTCACCCATCCCAACACCAGTGTCCCCAGATTCCTTCCCCTCTCCCTCAGCCTACCTCTATGGTAGGAACTTTTCTTCTCTCTCCCTACCTCTCTCTCTTTCTCTCATTCTCCATTCTCTTACCTACCTTTATGCAGCTGTCAAAAGACGCAATTATAAAATTTACCTGCAAATAGATGGCCATGGAGACTACCATGCTGAGTGAAATTAGTCAGAAGGAAAAGGACAGATACAGAATGACTGCATTCATTAATGGCATATAAATATATACCTCAGCAGACCAGACTATCACAGCCCGGCAAATGCTTTATTTAGAGGTGAATACAACAGTATGCCACCCACACGACAAGCCTGGCAAGCTGCTCATGTAGTATTTGATATGCCAAATACCAGTAACATTTATATTAGGTCATTCCCGTGACCTAATATAATGGCTAGAAGGCTCTTTATGTTCCTGGAGCAAGCGGATGCCTTTGGGCTCTACTAGCATGAGATGGGACATATGGAGATATTACTGGTGCCCAGTCTAGCAAATAGATGATTAACGGGAAGATAGTGATAGTGATAGAAATATATACGAGTGTTTTACTAAGTGTTAGAAATGGTAATGGCAGAATAGAACTCACCATTGAATATACACAAAGAGATTTAAATGATAACACTAAATATCTGCAGGGCTAGCCGCAATGTGAAAAAAGAAAAGGGAGAGAGATGCAGAGACATAGATAAAGAGAGACAGACAGAGACAGACAGACAGACAGACAGACAGAAAAAGAGAAGAAAAGGGGGAACCTGCTGTTGAGGCAGCCTGGGAGGGGTGTGGGTACATTGGTGGTGGGAATGGGGCACTGGTGGAGGGATTGGTGCTGGAAAACTGTATTACCAAGAACTAATTATGAACACCTTTCTAATTGTATGTCTCACGATAGTATAAAAATAAATTTAAAAAAAAATAAAGCAACCCCATATATCAGGAAGAAATCACACTATTAAACATATATGCACCCAACGAGGGCCAGCAAAATACCTAAAACAACTATTAATAGACTTCAAAGAAGACATTGACAGCAACACAATTGTAGTTGGAGACTTCCAACACTGCTCTATTACCCCTGGAAAGATCAACAAGATTGAAACTTACCAAGGAAATACTGGCCCTAAAAGAAGAGATGGAAGAAAGAGGGCTGGTAGACATACACAGGGCATTTCATCCCCAAAGAGCTGAATACACTTTCTTCTCCAGTGCACATGGAACATACAAAATAGATCACATGCTGAGCCATAAATCATACCTCCATAAAATCAAGATGACATAAATTGTGCCAACTATTTTTTCGGACCATGATGCACTGGAAATAGAAGTTAATTGTACACAAAAATGGAGACCAATACCAAGTACCTGGAAACTAAAGAGCTCACTGCTGAACAACCAGCAAGTCATAAAAGAAATAAAAGAGTAAATCCAAAGATTCCTGGAAACAAATGAGACTGAAGACACGAATTACCAGAACTTGTGGGATACAGCGAAAGCAGTGTTAAGAGGCAAGTTCATAGCTCTTCAAGCATTCATCAGAAAAGAAGAAAAGACCATCATAAACAGTCTGACCTCACAAATTAAGATCTTAGAGAGTGATCAACAAAAGGAGTCCAACCCAAGCAGAAAGAAATAATAAAACTTAGAGCAGAAATCAATGAGATGGAATGTCAAAAAACAATCCAGAAGATCAACGAAACCAAAAGCTGGTTCTTTTAAAAAATAAACAATGGGGGCCGGAGCCATAGCCCAGCGGGTAGGGGCGTTTGCCTTCTGCACGCCGGCCTCTGCCGGCCTGGGTTCGATCCCCGGTATCCCATATGGTCCCCCGAGCACCGCCAGGAGTGATTCCTGAGTGCAGAGCCAGGAGTAGCCCCTGAGCATTGCCGGGTGTGACCCAAAAAGGCAAAAAAAATAATAATAATAAAATAAAATAAAAAATAAACAAGATTGACAAACCACTTTCAAGACTTGTAAGATAAGGAATAGAGAGAACCCAAATAAATAAGAGAGAACCCAAATAAAAGAGAACTCAAGTACCTGGAAAATAAACAGCTCACTGCTGAACAACCAGCAAGTCATAAAAGAAATCAAAGAGGAAATCCAAAGATTCCTGGAAACAAATGAGAATGAAGACACTAATTACCAGAAGTTGTGGGATACAGCAAAAGCAGTGTTAAGAGGCAAGTTCATAAATAAATAGAATCAGAAATGAAAACGGGGACATCACAACAGAAACCACAGAAATTCAAAAGATCATCAGAGATTACTATGAGAGCCTGTATGCCATGAAACAAGAGATCCTAGAAGAAATGGACAAAATCCTGAATTCCTATAGCCTCCCAAGACTGCAACAAGAAGATTTGGAATACCTCAACAAACCTATCTCCATCGAGGAGATGGGATCGGTAATGAAAAGTCTGCCCAAACACAAAAGCCCAGGTCCAGATGAATTCACCAGTGAATTCTACAAAACCTTTAAAGAGGACCTACTCCCAATATTTTTTAAGATCTTCTGGAAAATTGAAGAAACAGAAACACACCCAAATAGCTTATACGAGGCACACATCGCCCTGATACCCAAAGCAGACAGAGATGTCACAAAAAAGGAAAATTACAGACCAATCTCCTGATGAATACAGATGCTAGATCTTCAACAAAATACTAGGGAAACAGAATCCAAAGAGTCATCAAAAAGATTATACATCATGACCAAGTGGGATTCATCCCTGGAATGCAAGGATGGTTCGACATCCACAAGTCAATCAACATAATGCATCATATCAACAAAAAGAAAAATAAAAACCATATGATCATATCAATAGATGCAGAGAAGGCATTTGACAAGATTCAACACCGTCCATGATAAAAACTCTCCATAAAATGGGGATTGAAGGAACCTTCCTCAAGATAATCCAGGCCATCTACTACAAGCCCACAGTGAGCATCGTTCTCAATGGGGAAAAACTGAAAGCCTTCCCCTTAAGATCAGGGGACAAGACAAGGCTGCCCACTCTTACCATTTCTATTCAATATAGTACTGGAAGTACTTGCAATAGCAATCAGGGAAGAAAAGAGACACTAAGGGCATCCGGATAGGAAGGGAAGAAGCCAAGTTGTCACTATTTGCAGATGACATGATATTATACTTGGAAAACCCGAAACTCCCTACCAAGACGCTCCTAGAAATAATACATTCCTAAAGTAGAGTGGCAGATACAAAATCAATACCCAAAAAGTCAATGGCCTTCCTATATGCAAACAGTGAAAGAGAAGAAAGGGACATTAAAGAAACTATCCCATTCACAATTGCGCTGAAGAAAATCAAATACCTAGGAATCAGTTTAACAAAGAACGTAAAGGATCTCTACAAAGAAAACTACAAAATGTTACTTCAGGAAATAAAAGAAGACCTGAGGAAATGGAGACACATTCCCTGCTCATGGATTGGAAGGATTAATATTATCAAAATGGTAATACTCCCTAGAGATTTATACAGATTCAATGCGGTCCCTATAAAGGTACCCATGATGTTCTTCAAAGAAATTTAACAAACGCTCCTGAAATTTGTATGGAATGATAAACCCCCACAAATAGCTAAAGCAATCCTTGGGGAAAAAAGAAATGGGAGGTATCACTTTCCCCAACCTCAAGCTCTACTACAGAGCAGTTGTAATTAAGACATTGTGGTATTCGTACAGAGACAGACCCAGACCTATGGAATAGAACTGAATATCCTGAAACACACTCTCAAATATACAACCACTTAATCTTAGATAAAGGAGCAAACATATTAAGTGGAGCAAAGAAAGCATCTTCAACAAATGGTGCTGGGAAAACTGGGCATCTACATATAAAAAAATGAACTTAGACCTCCTTCTAATGCCATGCACAAAAGTCAGATCAAAATGGATTATAATCTCACATCAGACATGAATCTATAAGGCACATCGAAGAAAACATAGGAGAAACACTCTAAGACATCTAAACTAAAAGTCTCTTTAATAATGACACACCACTGATGAAGCAAATGGAAGCAAAGATAAACAAATGGGATTATATAAAATTGAAAAGCTTCTGCACCTCAAAAGAAAAGATGACTAAGATACAAAGACTATCCACAGAGTGGGAAAGAATATTCACCCAATACCCATCTGACAAGGGGTTTATTCAGGATATATCAGGCACTGGTAGCACTTCACAAGAAAAAAAAACAGCCACCCCATCAAAAAATGGGGGAGAAGAAATGAACAGAAGCTTCCAAAAAAGAAGAAATTCGAATGGCCAAAAAGGCATATGAAAAAATACTCTTCATCTTTAATCATCAGGGAGATGCAAATCAAAACAACAATGAGGTACCATCTCACACCACAGAGACTGGCACACATCCCAAACAGCAAGAACAACCGGTGCTGGCGTGGATGTGGGGAGAAGGGGACTCACATCCACTGTTGGTGAGAGAGCCGACTGGTCCAGCCCTTTTGGAAAACAATATGGGCAGTCCTCCAAAAACTAGATATTGAGCTCCCATTTGATCCAGCAATAGCACTCCTGGGAATATACCCAGAGACCTAAAAACACATAGCAGAAACACTATCTGTACTTCTTTATACATCTCTGCGCTATTCACTATAGCTAGAATCTGGAAACAACTTAAATGCCTGAGAAAAGAGGACTGGCTAAAGAAACTGTGGTTCATCTACACTATGGAATACTATGCGGCTGTCAGAAAAGATGAAATTATGAAATTTACCTGCAAATGGATGTACATGGAGACTATCAAGCTGAGTGAAATGAGTCAGAAGGAAAAGGACAGATCTAGAATGACTGCATTCATTAATAGGATATAAATAGATACCAGTGTTTTACTAAATGTGGGAAATGGTAATGGCAGATTAAAACTCACCATTGAATATACACAGAGATTTAAGTGATAAACTCTAAATATCTGCAAGACTAGCCACAATGTGCAAAATAAGAGAGAGAGAGAGATGCAGAGACAGAGAGACAGAGAGAGAAAGAGAGGAAACGGGGGTACCTGCTATTGAGGCAGCCTGGGGGGTGGGCTGGAGGGGTGGGGTACATTGGTGGTGGAAATGGGGCAATGGTGGAGGGAGGGGAGCTGGAATATTGTATTACCAAGAACCAATTATGAACACCTTTGTAATTGTCTGTCTCACGGTGGTATAAATTTTTTTTAAAATAAAAAATAAAGCCACCCAAAGTTTAAAAAATAAAAAATTAATAAGCCTTTAAGTCTTATGAACCAATATTACCTTAAAAAATTTTATTCGATATACCAAAAACAGTAACAATAATGGACCTCATACCCACAAAAAGGGAGAGAGTACTGGCCCCGCTTGAGCAAATCTTTGAATAATGGAAAGACAAGGGTTAAAAATGATTTTATTATACCAACATAAGTTATACAATTACAAAGATATTTATTATTGGGTCTCAGTTATACAGTGTTCCAGCATGCAATACCCTCCATCAGTGTATATTTCCCACTACCAGTGTCCTGAGATTACCTCCCCCTCCCCAGCCTGACTCTATAACGGGCTCCTTCTCTATCTTTCTTCTTCTTCTCCTCCCTTCTTTTTCTCCTTCTCCTTCTTCTTCTTCTTCTTTTCCTCCTCTTCTCCTTCTTCTCCTTCTCCTTCTTCTCTTTCTCCTTCTTCTCCCTTCTTCTCCTTCTCTTCTTCTTCTCTTCTCCTTCTCCTTACTCCTTCTCCTCCTTCTCCTTCTTCTTCTTCTTCTTCTTCTTCTTCTTCTTCTTCTTCTTCTTCTACTTCTTTCTTCTTCTTCTTCCTCTTTCCTTCTTCTTCTCCTTCTTCTCCTTCTCCTCCTCTCTTCTTCATCAACCTCCTCTTTCTCCTCCTCTTCCTCTTCTTCTCCTTCTCCTTCTTCTCCTTCTCCTCCTCTTCTTCCTTATCCTCCTCTTTCTCTTCTCCTTCTCCTCCTTCTTCTACTCTTTCTCCTCCTCCTCCTCTCTTCTTCCTCCTCCTCTTCCTCTTCTTCTCCTTCTCCTTCTTCTTCTCCTCCACCTTCTCCTTCTCATTCTCCTCCTCTTCTTCCTCCTCCTCTTCCTCTTCTTCTTCTTCTTCTCCTTCTCCTTATCCTTCTTCTCCTTCTCCTTCTTCAACTTCTTCTTCTTCTCCTTCACCTCCTTCTGCTTCTCCAACTCCTTCTCCTTCTCCTCCTCCTCATCCTCTTCCTCCTCGTCCTCTTTCTCCTCCTCTTCCTCTTCTTCTCCATCTTCTTCTTCTCCTCCTTCTCCTTCTCCTCTTCCTCCTCTTCTTCCTCCTCCTGCTCTTTCCTCCTCTTCCTCTTCTTCTTTTCTTCTTCTTCTTCTTCGTCTTCTTCTTCCCCTTCTACTCTTCTCCTTCTTCTCCTCCTCTTCTTCCTCCTCCTCCTCTTCCTATTCTTCTCCTCCTTCTTTTCCTTCTCCTTCTCCTCCTGCTCCTGTTCTTCCTCCTCCTGCTCTTTCTCCTCTTCCTCCTCCTCCTCTTTCTCTTCTTCTTCTTCTTCTTCTTCTCCTCTTCTCCTCCCTTCTCCTCCTTCTCCTTCTTATCCTTCTCCTTCTCCTCTTCTTCCTTCTCCTACTCTTCCTCCTCCTCTTCCTCCTCTTTCTCTTCTTCTCCTTCTTCTTCTCCTTCTCTTCTTCTTTCTCTTCTACTTCTCCTTCTTCTCCTTCTACTCTTTCTCCTCCTCCTGCTCCTCCTCCTCCTTTTCCTCCTCCTACTCTTCCTCTTCTTCTTTTCTTCTTTTCTTCTCCTTCTCCTTCTTCTCCTTCTCCTTCTTCTCCTCCTCGTTCTCTTTCTCCTCCTCCTCGTCTTCCTCCTCCTTCTCTTCCTCCTCCTCCTCTTCCTCTTCTTCTTCTCCTTCTTCTCCTTTCTCCTTCTCCTACTCGTCTTCCCCCTCCTCCTCTTTCTCTTCTTTTCTTCTTCTTCTTCTTCTTCTTCCTCTTCTTCTCCTTCTCCTTTTCCTTCTCCTTCTCCTTATTCTCCTTCTCCTCTTCCTTCTCCTCTTCCCCCTTCTCCTCTTCCTCCTCCTCTTCGTCATCTTCTTTTCTTCTTCTTCTTCTTCTTCTCCTTCTCCTTCTTCTACTTCTCCTCCTCATTCTCCTTCTCTTTCACCTTCTCCTTCTCCTCCTCCTCTTCCTCTTTTTCTTTTCTTCTTCTTCTTCTTCTTCTCCTTCTCCTTCTCCTTCTCCTCCTCCTCTTCTTTCTCCTCCTCTTCCTCTTCCTCCTCCTCCTCTTCTTCTTCTCCTTATCCTCTTTCTCCTCCTCCTCCTCTTTCTCCTTCTCCTCCTCTTGCTCTTCTTTTCTTCTTCTCCTTCTTCTTCTTCTTCTTCTTCTTCTTCTTCTTCTTCTTCTTCTTCTTCTTCTTCTCCTCCTTCTTCTTCCCTCTCCCTCTTCTCCTCCTCCTCTTCTTCCCTACTCCTCCTCTTCCTCTCCTCCTCATCTTCTTCCTCTTCTTCTCCTTCTTCTTCTCCTTCTTGTCTTTCTCCTTCTCCTCCTCTTCCTCCTTCTCCTCTTCCTCTTCTTTTCTTCTTCTTCTTCTCCCTTATCCTTATCCTTACCCCTTCTCCTCCTGCTCTTCCTCCTCCTTCTCCTCTTCCTCCTCCTCCTCCTCCTTTTCTTCTTTTCTTCTTCTATTCTTCTTCTTATACACATTGTGACTTGACCTACATACAATTAGGGATTATCATGTAAATCCTTTGCCTATATTCAATGCTCAATTCTAGTTTGGTGTTACTGTTTCCAACAATTAGTAGAAAACTGGTATAAATTTATATCCTCCAAATAAATGTGGTCATTCTCTATCTGTCCTTATCCTTCTGACTGATTTCACTCAGCATGAAATTGAGTGTCCATGTCCATCTATTTATAGGTAAATTTCATTACTTCTTTTTTCCTGAAAGCTGCATAATATTCCATTGTATAGATGTAAAAAGCTTCTGCACCTCAAAAGAAATAGTGACCACAATACAAAGACAGCCCATAGAATGGGAAAGAATATTCATCCAATGCCCATCTGATAAGGGTCAATATCAAAGATATACAAGACACTGGTTAAAACTTTACAAGAAAAAATCATCCAAACCCATTAAGAAATGGGGAGAAGAAATGAATAGAAATTTTGACAAAGAAGAAATTCAAATGTCCAAAAGGCATATGAAAAATGCTCTTCATCATTAATCATCTGGGAGATGCAAATAAAAACAACAATGAGATATCCTATCACGCCACAGAGACTGAAACACATCCCAAAGAGCAAGAACAGCCAGTGCAGGCACAGATGAGGGGAGGACTCTCATTGTTGGTGGGAATACTGAGTGGTCCAGTTGTTTTGGAAAACAATATGGACATTCCTCCAAAAAAGTAGATTTTTGTGCTCCCATTTGACCCAGCAATACCACTCCTGGCACTATAGCCTGGAGACCCAAAACACACAGCAGAAAAACCATCTGCACTTCTGTATTTATTGTAGCACTATTCTCAATAACCAGAATCTGGAAACAAGCGGCATGCCTGAGAATAGACAACTGGATAATAAAATATTTTAAATAGTATTTTTACATTTACTTTTTTGTGCAGAGTCTGAACTTTTGGCCTACTACTATTTTCATCATGCTTTTTCCACTAAGCTTACTAATTTATAGCTTCTGATGTTAAGTGATCCTTTCTTTTCACTTGATTCAAAGACATGTTAAGATTGTTATTGTTATCATTTCAATCTATTCATATTTTTATTTCTGTAAATAGAGAGGCTTAAAGAGGAGGTGACAGATGGGGAAAAACAATTGGTGAAACCACTGATATTCAGTGTTCTGTTTTTTGATCTTTTATTGATGTAGCTTCTGAACTGTCACTGCAGTAACAGAAAAATCACTAATTGCTAATCACCCAAGACATTCATACTCATAATACTGAAGAAAATACTGAAGAATGACCAAAATGTATCAGAAACACACACTGAGTCCCTATAATGGAAAAATATCATGCATGTACTCTAACTTATGTGAAATTGCCCCAAAAAATGTAATGCCTCCCAGGAATGTAGTTCAGAATTAGACATTTGCTTTGCATATATAAGGCTCTGGGTTGGATCCTTGGTATCACAAAACAACAACATACAGCAAAGCATAATATAGTGAAGTACATTGAAATTAGGTATATCTGTAGTACTTCTCTTAGCTTTAAGTAATTTATTATAACTATAGACACTAATAAATATAAATATTTGTGGTGCCAGGAATTGAATATGAGATTCATGCATACACTTAAAAGCTTGATTAATTCCTGAGCAAGTGTCTGTGTATTTTGCTTGATTTTCTGTATGTTGCATTTTTATAGAACATCTTACAAGAGAAAAATGGAAGGAAATAAGGAAATAAGACATGACGAGAAGAAAGCTGGAATACTAATTTCAGAGTCAAACAAAGATTATGATGGGGAACAGTGAAAGCACATATGTCAAAAATGTCATCAAAATAAAAAAAATCCTGTTCTTCCATGAAAGTTGACAATGTATTAACTTTTAAGAATATATAAATTTTCTATTGCAATAACAGATTTCAAACATAATAAGATTACTTTCTCAAT
The DNA here is from genome assembly GCA_021461705.1 of Cryptotis parvus. Taxonomy (NCBI): domain Eukaryota; kingdom Metazoa; phylum Chordata; class Mammalia; order Eulipotyphla; family Soricidae; genus Cryptotis; species Cryptotis parvus. The sequence continues at coordinate 219,278 of JAJIBD010031250.1, forward strand.
TTCTCAGTACTTAATAAAAGATGCCAGTAAATATTAATAAAGAAGTAGCAGTATAATAAAAATAAAACATGGGCCGGAGTGATAGCCCAGCGGGTAGGGGCGTTTGCCTTGCAGGCGGCCGGCCCTTGCCGGCCTGGGTTTGATCCCCGGCATCCCATATGGTCCCCGGAGCACCGCCAGAGGTAATTCCTGAGTGCAGAGCCAGAAAAACCCCTGAGTATTGCTGGGTGTGATCCAAAAAGCAAAAAAAAAAAAACCCAAAAACAAAAATAAAAAAATAAAAAATAAAAATAAAACACATAAAATGAGAGGACATGGTCAAATAGGACAGTACACAATTATATAATTAATAACAGCAAATTGTTAAGCAAAAAAAAACCTTGAGGTTAAATTAATTTCAATGAAATAGTAAATGCCTAAAATCAAGGATAAAAAAAGGTTTTTGGGCACTTGGGATGTTCCCAGATTTTATTTTGGCATTGTGAATAGTGCTACAACGAATATACTAGTGCCGATGTTTTATATGTCTTTTCTGCATTATAAGTTTGGGCTCTTAGGGTATATTCCTAAGCAATGTAATTGCCAGGTCATATGAAAGACCAATTACTAATGTTTGAGCAATTCCTATATTGTCTTCCAAAAAATGGCTGGGCCAGATGACATTCTCACCAGAACGGATGAGGATCCATTTTTTCCTTGCATCAATTCCAGCACTTATTGCTCTGTTTGTTTTGATGAGTGCCAGTCTCTTTGGTATGAGGCGATATTTTATCATTGTTTTGATTTGTTTCCTTATTATTAGTAATATAGAATAATTTTAATATGCCTTTTTATCATTTGTATTTTTTCTTTGAGGAAGTTTCTGTTATCTCTTCTCTCCACGTGCCCAAGAACACATGACTGGATTAAGAAACTATGGCTCATATAAACAATAAACTACTCAGTCATAAGAAAAGATAAAGCCATGCAATTTGCTGGCACGTGAATGGACCTGAAGTGTATTGTGCTGAATAAAGTGAATCAGAGGGATAGGGACAGACATAGAGTATCTCACTGATGTGTGGAATATAAAGAAACATAATAACAGTATAACCAATGCCAAAGACAATAGAAACAAAGAGAGGGAAATTATTCACTGGGACGAAGCTTTCCACTGTGGGGGAGAGGGGAGAGTTCAGGAAAGGGCCCACTTTGACAATGATAGAGCAAAATTGTCACAATGGAGGAGGACTGGGTATTGACGGGAGATAAAGGATATGTATGATACCCTATCAGTAGTGCTGTTGTAAACCCAGAGCCTAAAAAGAACATAATAAAAGAAAACAGTGCACACCATAGAGGCCTACTGGGAGGTGGGGGCTAACTGTGGACATTAGTGGAGGGAAGTGAACATTGGTGAAAGGATTGGTGTTGTGGAGCACTGTAAGCTAAAACTCAATTATAAATAACTTTGCAGCTTTGTAATACATGATTCCATTACAAACGTATTATAGAGTGATACCAGATATCATAAGCAGCATATATATATATATATATATATATAGTAAAGATTTTAGAAAATTAAGAAAAATAAAATAAGGGATGAATTTGTCCTTTTGTACAAAAGAAAAACTGAAATTTAGGTGATGTATGACAATGAAGGGCTTCTATGTGTTAAATGATATGGCAAGATACAGTATCCATAAGTCTCTTCTGGAAAAGAAGAGTAAAAGTACAGCGAGTGAGTTGCTTGTCTTCCATGCTATAGTCAGTGTTTTTTTTTTTTTGCTTTTTTTGTTGGGGAGGGGGGGCCATACCCGGCAATGCTCAGTGGTTACTCCTGGCTCTGTACTCAGGAATTACTCCTGGCTCTGCACTCAGGAATTACTCCTGGCAGTGCTCGGGGGACCATATAGGGTGCCGGGGATCAAACCCGGGCCGGCATGGGCCGGCCGCGTGCAAGGCAAACACCCTACCTGCTGGGCTATTGCTCCGGCCCGCTATGGTCAGTTTTAATCCCTGGGGGTGTCATATATGGCTCCCTTGTCCCTTTAGGAATGATCCCTGAGAACAGAGCCAGGAGTAATACATGAGCTGTGCAGATATAGGCAACACCTGAACCTCACAAAAAAAATTCTATTGAAACTGCAGCGGGAATTCACATATATTATCAATCAATGGCACAACAGACTAAAAAAATAACCTGGCATTTTTGAAAAATGAGTTTAGCAATAGATTCAAGTAGACCTAGAATTTTAGTACATATTTAGATTATCATTTAAAAGACAAATTAATATAGTAAATGGTGTTAAGATAAGTTGTCCATTTGGAAATATAGATTGAATTCAGGTATTTTCTTATATTTTAAAACAAAGATTTTGAATCACTTTATACATATATGGATGCATAATTGAATACAGATATGTGTATTAGGAGTATAATATGTCAATATATGTCACAAAAAAGTAAGCGCCTAAATTTTTATATAAATTTTAACCAGTTAATTTATAGTTAAATTCTAAAGAAAGCTACTAAAAAAGCAATTCAATATAAACGATAATTTTCTTATTAAAAAGACTACATAATATGAAAAATAAGAAAAGTGGTGAATGATTTAATAAATAATAATGAAATAAATTTAATAAATAAATGAAATAATTCACAAAAAGATAATGGAGCAAATTACTTAGAGAAGTGCATAAAAGATTATTTCAATTTCTTCTTTTGAGTATCAAATTGTTTATGTAGGATTGAGAATACACCAATTAATATGAATGGAGTATTCACATACCCTCTATTGGTGGGTGGCTAAATAGCATAGGGTTCTCATCAGCATTGTTGACAAAACCTATCAAAAAATAAGCCATTAAAGATTACATATAAGAATTAATCTTTAGGAGATTTTTCTAAACGATACCAACAGGAAAATAAAGATATTTATTTACAGAAGTGGTCACTGTGATATGATATTGCTTGGTTCTAAAAAAGGTGGAAATCTTTTTTTTATAAAATGATATATAATAATATTTTAGGTCAACAATTTTAGGAAAAAATGTAATAACAGAAAAATGCTAATAAAAGTATTAAAATATAAAAAATCAAAGTATAAATTTACCTTTATCTCCCAATGTTATACTTTATATCAAATGTTTATATTGCATTATATATGCAAGTTTAGATATATTATGTACATACATATATACAATCATGTGTAGAATTGCATATATAAGCAAATGGCAAAGCTTAAAATGTTAGCAGTGGCAATCCCTTGCTTTTAAATTTATATATAGCTCTCATATCTATGTCCTTTTTAGTGTTTTTAAAAAGATACTGCTTTTCTTTCAAATTACAAATAGATGAAATAATTACAGAAAGAAATTAAGTTTTACACAAACTCAAAGCATTTAATCTAATCTGCAACCACTGAAAGGTTGTGATGTACCTGTCAAGTTGACAGGTAGGCATGTGGTGAAGGTTGGAGTGGAAGGGAATATGGAACACTGGAGGAGGGAAGTTGACTGGTGATGGGATTGGTGTTTAATATTATATGCCTAAAAACACAAATGTCAATAACAGTACTTTAAAAAATATGGAACACACACACAAACTAAATTAAGTTGTGTTGCCCTTGGAATACAAAAAGACAACTAAAAGATAACAAGATTGACACTAAGAAAAGTATAACTTTTTACTCTTAATTTGGGATATTTAGACATGATAAGTACAATCATGTCTTGGGAGACAAAGGTAAATTTATACTTTGATTTTTGATATTTGTAATACTTTTATTAGCATTTTACTGTTATTACATTTTTTCCTAAATGTTCAGCATAGCTTTGAATTTTAACTACAATCAAGTTTCAGATTTTCAGAAAGTACACTATCTACTTTAAAACCAACATCAAAAATAAAAGCAAAAGCATTTGTTTTGAAGGACTGGACACATAATCTATCACTGTATCACTGTCTTCCCGTTCATCATCGATTTGCTTCGAGCGGGCACCAGTAACATCTCCATTGCTCCAGGAATATAAAGAGCCTCAAACCATTCCATCAGGTCATGGGAATGAGGTCTATAATTGTTACTGGTATCTGGCATATCAAATACGACACAGGTAGCTTGCCAGGCTCTGCCGTGTGGGTAGCATACTCTTGTAGTCATCTCAAAATCCAGCATTTATTGATGAACCGCACGGCCACAAGCAGCTGTGCGAGCCGACCTGTGATAGGCTGGTCTGCTGGGTGGAGTTCTGACGAGGGGAAGTCCGGATGTGGAAAATGGAGGTCCTCATGGACTGGGGGGGGTCTTCTGGCTTGTTGTAAGGCTCTGCTGGGGTGGCGGGCCAGGGCTAGAACCTGCCATCCCTCCCGGGTGCCTCATGAGCGGCTGGGCACAGTGAGAGCCAGTAGACATTTTTACTGAGTCTTTGAAAATTCATGTTTCCCTTCTCAGACAAAGACATGTGGATGGTCAGTAGGCACATGAAAAAAATGTTCAGCATCACTTATCATTAAGAAATTCAAATCAAGATGACAATGAGATACCATCTCATACCAGTGAGAATGGTACACATCAAAAATAGTAAGAACAATCCGTGTTGGCAGGAATGTTGTGATAAAAAGAACTCTCATCCACTGCTGATGGGAATATTATCTGATACAACCTCTGAGATTAAATATATAGGGTGAGCTTTCATGAGAAGATCATGTCTTATGATCCAAACTATGTTCTCCATTGCCAAGTTGATCGTCTTCATCCTCCTGAGGGTCCTGGATGACCTGGAGGTCCGGTGGAGAGAGAGGGGTAGGTCCTGAGGATCCTTGTTCTGAGAGAAATGAAGAGGCAGCTTCTCGGGGCTGGAGAAAGATGGATCACAGCCAGGTTCCTGCCTCTCTCTCGCTCTCATCTCTCTCTGTCTCTGTGTCTCTGGCATTAAGGGCCTTGTTTGAATTCAAACCCCACCCCCAGCAAGCCCCCTTCTACATTCTGAATAATAATCTATATTGTTATAATATAATAATCTATATTAATAAAAAACTGTACAACCATTGCTATGGTTCAAAAGCAGTCCATTTACAAAATGAGTTCATGTTTATGCCCTAGAAATGTTTAATTCCAAACCACTTTTTATGCAAAAGTAATTAAAGCATTTACTTGAGCCAAACTTAATTACCAGCGCTACAGGAAACAATCATGTGCTCTATTTCTTAAAAAAATATAATGGATTTTATAATCTTTTTTGTTCTAATGGTCCCCTTCCATTTGTATGGATGAAGGATTGAGTACACCCGTATAAGATTATGTACCTATAAACTGTGGATTCATTATGGTATTTAGTTTCCTCTGCCAAACAGGGATTAGGGTAAAAACAGTGGGTAGAGCTGAGTGTTCAGAGGCAAAGCATGCTTAGCCCCATGAGGTCAACATAGCAAGAAGGGCAGTGCAGTGTAGGAGTGCACGGAAGAGAAGAGCAGAAGGTCTGGAGACCCCTGGAATCATCACTGAGGCCCAGCAGGCCTGGGTGGAGGGCAGGGAGTTCACACTTCCCTCCTTCAGTTTTCCTTTTTTCGGTGACTTTACTTCTTCCCCCATACTTTACTAATTCAAAAAAAATTAGGAAGAAGATACACATATTTTCAGTTCAAGAAAATACTTTCAAGGGCTAGAGAAATAGTTCAGAGATGCAGTGCTTGCAAGCCGCCTTGTACTGATCAGATACGGTGCAACCCATATAATCCCCTCCAGCACCACCAGGAGTGGCCCCCGGCACAGAAGCAGGAGTAAGCCTGGGCACTGCCAGGGGTGCTCCCCTCCCATGCAAAGTAATTTCGCGAAAATGTAAATGCCCTCATTGAAACAGACCAAACATGGTAAAAGGTTGGTTTTTTTTTTTTTAAGGCAGAAGAGAAAAAATGCTCCCCTGGTATTGGGATAGCCACTCGGGACCCCAACAATACCAGGAAACAAGTTCCCTTCTACCTCTGAAGACAGCAGAGAGTGGATGAAAACTCAAGAATTCAGTGCAGTTTTAAAAGGCTTTACTGTCACAGGTTCTGATATACAATCCAAGAACAGGAAAAAAACCCAGATTTTGGGGTTCCCGGCTGGGCCCCTGGCCAAGATGGCTGCCACCACGTGCTAAAGCCCAACAGGGAGAGAGAATGGAGAGGGAGAGACAGAGAGCCTAGGGAAGCCATAATGGCAAAAGAGCTTTTTCTCTTTTCTCTCAGCTTATTTTATAGCAGAAACCCACTAAAACTTTCCAGCCTGGCCCATTGTGGGCTGTACTATCTAGAGATAAAGTCAGGTAATGACCCTACCGAAATGCAGTACTTCAGATGGGCCTTTGCTTCACACATGCCAGAGCTGATTCAAACTCCCTAGTAAAGCTGGGAGAGACTGTAAGCTAAGTGGAGCTGGAGCTTAAAGTAGAGGTGCCACCCAAAACCTTAGGAACTGCAGTTCTAAGACCTGGCTGTAGCTTTTAGGGAGGCTGTTTCTCGTGATCCTTTGCATTTATTTATTTTTGTTTTCTGCCTCTGCTGTGTTGTCTTTTTTTTTTCTGTCCTTTTTTCCAAGGCGAAGGGATGGGGGTAGAGTCATGACCTCACCTGCCGGTCCTCAGATCTTACTCCCAATTCTCTACTCAGAATCATTCCTGCAATGCCGTGAACCATGAGTGGTGCTGGGAATTTCGAGCAGCTTAATTTTACCCCTCTTCTAACAGGCCCCCTATCTTTGTTTTTGAAATGAATTTTTATTCAGGTTTGAACTTCAAAACATTAGCTCATCTATAGTGTTTTTTTTTTTATGATTTTGATTGCAGCTATTAATATTGTCATTGGAGTTTAAGTTCGTTGATTTTTCTTAATGTCTCGATTTCCTTCTTTATTAATAATTGTATGTGACTCATTGCAAACAATGTCTATGTTTTTTTTTTCTGAAATTTTTTATGTATAATTCTCCTTTCATATTTTAATTTTAAAATTTCGTATTTGTTTAGATTCCTAGAAGTAGCTATCTAGGCAAGACACTCATTAGGGAGATATAATGAAAATATGTTCGCCATCCTCACCTCTTTGGAGCTGTTCGGGCATTCTCTTCTTTACGCCCCATCTAGCGTTCAACCTCTTTTTTCACCTATTGTATGCTAGGATTGCAAAAAAAATCTATGACTGTGCCATAATGGAATTAATTTCTTCCCATCTCTTTCCTGAGATTGAATTTACCAAGTCTTTTTGTAATTTTACTTGTATTCTTATTAAATTCCATCTTGTTTCATTTCATCTAAGAGTGTTTCCTTCCTGACTATGTTATACGGGATTTTAGTTTCTCTTGCAGTTTCCTGTGATCTAAACACTCATTACAGTGATTTTTTTCCTTGGGCCTCATTTTCGTAGCCTCTGCCCATGCACCTCCCAGGAAATCCTCAGTGAGTTCAGAGGCTACTCCTGGTGATTATCAGTCAACTGGGATAGATGATTCAATAGGTTTCCAAAATGCTGCAGTGCTGCCCTGCAGTGCCAAGGACCCACCTGGGCCACCCTGTCAGTGCTTGGGCCATTGAGGTCAGACTCAGGCATTCCTCAAGACCTCCAGTACTCAGAGGACCATGTGATACTGGGGATGAAACCCAGTGTGAAATTTTAAAATCTTTGGAAATCCTTTGCATCTTCACGATCACGATCCACGATCTTCCCGTTGATCATCTATTTGCTAGAGCGGGCACCAGTAATATCTCCATATGTCCTGTCTCATGCCAGTAGAGCCAGGGGGCATCAGCTTGCTACAGGAACATAAAGAGCCTCAAACCATTATATTAGGTCATGGGAATGACCTAATATAATTGTTACTGGAATTTGGCATATCATATACAAAACGAGAAGCTTGCCAGGCTTGTCGAGCGGGAGGAAAACTCTTTTAAACACCTCCAAATAAAGCATTTATTGAGGAACCAGTGCCGCGCGCACGCGGCCGGGGCTGTGATGGGCTGGTCTGCTGGGTGGAGTTCTGACGCAGGAGGGAAGTCCAGAAGTGGAAAATGGCGGAGCCCGTGGAGTGAGGAGCGGTGGTCTGGCTTGTTGTGAGGCTCTGCCGGGGTGGTGGGCCAAGGGCTAGAACCCGCCATGCCTCCCGACTGCCTCATGAACGGCTTTTGCACAGGGAGAGCAAGGAACAGCTCTGCCCCATGTTGCATCTTACTAGAATAAATAACCCTTTTTAATATATATTTTTTTTACAATTAAAAAGTTCATGTTTGGGTTTTGGTCATACAGTGTTCCAGCACCCGTCCCTCCACCAGTGCCCATCTCCCACCACCAACGTCCTCGGTTCCCTCCCCTTCCCCAGCCCACCTCCATGGCAGGTTCTTTATTTCTTTCCCTTTCTCTCTCTTTCTCTTTTCCTTCCCTTCCAGACTATGGATTACAGAACATACACTAAAAGGTTGTCGTGTGTATCCTTTTGCCTCTATTTAATGCTCAGTTCTAGGTTGGCATTAGTACCCTCGACAATTATTAGCACACTGTTCCATTTTCTGTCTTACCTAACCTCTGACTCCCACACGTTTGGGATAATTTCCACCGGTCTTCTTGCATTTATATATCTCCTGAGGAAAAGAATTGCTTGTATCTTAAGATCTTCTCCAAACATTTCCAGTGGCCAATACACTGCAGAGAAAGGGACTGATGTTCTGCTATAATCACTGTACATGTTGCCCCCAGAATGGAAAGGGAGAGATGAATTTCATAGAACAGATTTTGTATGATCTTCCTTTCATATTAAAATTTGTGACTAGCAGGTACAGTCTGAAGGACACAAATGAAGTTCTATTGATTTAGACATTAATACCAAGACTCAGCTCTTGGTTTGGAAACCTCATCTTGAGTAGTCTGATGACTTGTTTTCAGTTGACTTTCTCTATTATCTTGCTTGGCTTTTATAGATCTCACATGCATGTGATGACTTTCTGCTTCAGACATTTCATTTAGCATGACCTCCATTCCAGTTCCATTTCTGTTGTCACAAAAAGGCATTTCATCTACTAATAATCAAGTTCTATCCATTTATACATTTCATCTTTTTATTCACCTATTTCATCTGTTATTGGAAACTTGTATTGTTTCCACAGTGTAAATAGAATTGCAATAAACGTAGGTGTGCATTTGTTTTTGAATTGAAGTTTTTGTATTCTTTGATAATTACCTAGGACTGGAATTTCTGTATTGTTTGGTAGATCTATTTTTATAATTTGAGAAACTTCCAAATAGATAGTGGACTAATTTGTATTTCTGAAAACTGGGAGTATTTGTTTATTTTAGATTATTATTATGAGTTTTTTTTTATATTTGAGGCCATTCCGACAGGTGTCAAGTAATGTCTCATTGCCATTCTTGTTTGCATTTTCATGATAAAACATAACTATGAGCATTACATTTTATGGACTGTTGACCATCCATATGTCTTCTTTGGTGATGGTGAGATGTCTGTTCATCTATTCCTCCAATTTTTTTTGTTTATCTGTGTAGTTGTTGGGTTATGTGACTTATTTATAGGCATATATAGGATATTAGTCCTTTATCTATGGTATGTGAATATTCCCCCATTCAGTAGGATGTATTTTCATTTTAATAATAATTTTTCTTCACTGTGAAGAGTGTTTTAGTTCGGTATAATCTCATTCCATTTATTTTTTGCTTTGTTTTCCTTACTATTGAAATAAAATAGGCAAAGATATTTCTAAAGTGAGTAACATTTGCTAATTTTCTCCAGTGTGTTTTAGGTATGGGCATAACATCCAAATTCTTTATCATTTGGGTTAATTTTTGTGCTTATTATGAAGTAATGATTTGGTTTAATTCTTTCACACTTAGTTAGCCAGTTTCTCCAGCACCATTTATTTATGACACTCTGTGTTCTACAGTTTGTTTCTAGTTATTTTGATAGAATTGTCCAGATGGCGGATTCTAGCCCTGGTCCACCACCCCAGCAGAGCTGCCATTTTCCACATCCAAACCTTCTCCTCATCAGAACTCCATCCAGCAGACTAACCTATCCCAGCCCGGACTCATGCAGCTGCTTGTGGCCACGCAGTTCATCAATAAATGCTGTATTTAGAGGTGACTACACGAGTATACCACCCCTCACGGCAAGCCCGGCAAGCTGCCCGTGTCATATTTGATATGCCAAATGCTGGTAACATTTATGTTAGGTCATTCCCATGACCGAATATAATGGTTTGAGGCTCTTTATGTTCCTGGAGCTAGCAGATGCCCTTGGCTGTACTAGCATGAGACAGGACATATGGAGATATTACTGGAGCCCGCTCAAGCAAATTGATGTTGAGCGGGAAGATAGTGATAGTGATTTAATTCTAGGTTCTCAAATCTATTCATTGGCCTGTATATCTATTACCTGGGGTAGGGGGTGTTGGGAAGGGGTGTTGGATGCCATCCCAGCTCTGCATGAATTATCATTCCTAACAGGGCTTGGGGAAACATTTGCTGTGCTGAAGATGAACCCATCAATCAAGTGCACCCAAGTGCAAAGCAAGTGCCTTGCCTGTGTACAATCTCTCTGGTCCCTGTGTGTCTATTTTGATTTCTATGCTATTCTATTTTGGTGATGATAACATAGAAATTTAGTTAGAACTTTTGTGGGCATTTAATGCTTCCATTCTTTGCCTCAGGTTTGCTTTAACTAGGCATAATCTTTTAGTAATTCAATTCAATTTCAGTAATATTTGGTAAACTTCCTTAAAAACATCATTGAGATTTTCATGAAGTTTGTGTTTTATGTAAAGGTTCTGGGTGATCATTTTAACAATTTTAAATCCTTCCAATCTGTGAACCTAAAATGTATTTCTATGATCTGTGTCTTAGATAGCCCCTCAACAGTAACTTTTAGTTTTTTATATCCTAACCTTAAATGTTTTTCGTTAAGTTGATGTTTAGGTACTAAATATTTAATGCAATTTTAAATGAGAATTTCTTTTTCTTTAATTCATTGCATAGAGATATTACAATATTTTTCTGTAGCCAGCTACCTTCTTGTTTTGCTTTTCTGTTTCTAGTAGATTTTTAGTGGTGTTTTAGGATTTTTAATATGTGTTATTATATCATCTTTTTCATACATTATTTCTATGGCTAATATTTGTAATACTGTGTTGAACAGTGGTGTTATATGTTGATATCCTGAGTGAATTTGATCGTAAGAGAAAAAAAGCTCTCAGTTTTCACCAATGAATTTGGAATAAGCAGTATGTGTATCATATATGGCTCTTATCGCTATATCACTGTCTTCGCATTGTTCATCGATTTGCTTGAGCGGGCACCAATAACATCTCCATACATCCTGTTGCAAGCAAGTGTAGCTCAAGGGCATCTGCTTGCTCCAGGGACAGGAAGAGCCTAAAACCATTCTTCAGGTCATGGAATTGAGGTACATAATTGTTACTAGTTTTTGGCATAACAAATAAAACACAGGTAGCTTGCCAGGCTCTGCCATGTAGGTGGTATACTATCAGTAGAAGGCTCTCGTCTCGAGCATTTACTGATAAAATTTTATCAGTAAATGGCTCTTATATGTTGAGATATATTACTTCCATATCCATTTCAGTAATTATAATAAATTTATGTTAAGTTTTTATTTAAAAACTCTATCTTTTTAGATTGTTCAAATAATTCCAATATTGTTTTATGAACTGACCTTACTTAGAAGTAGTAGTGAAGAAAAATGGAATGACTGAGATTCATTTGCAAAGGAAGGTACTTAATCAAATCCAAAATTTTTAAAAAACTATTTATGCCAGCAATCTAAAAGAGCAATTACGGAGATGAAAATTACAACTCCAACAGATATATACATCTAAATGAAGGAAGTCGATGAGTACTAGAAGTTAAGAAGAGATAAACATTTTAAAGAATCATGGAGACTTAGACTATCATTAAATTTTAGAAGCAATGAAAGTTATTGAAGAGTAGTTGAGGATTTTTAGTTTCAATGATCAGATATATAAACATTACAGTGGTTAGTTGTAATTCTTTGATCAGATCCTTTTTGTTAAAATTGAGCTCTACCCACCAGGAGTGATCCCTGAACATAGAATCAGGACTAAGTCCTGAGCACTGCATAGAACAAAACAAAGATTATATTAAACTCTAGACAAATGGATATCTGGAAATATTTCCTTTATAAAACTTGGTAACCCTATCAGAGATTGAACCAAGGGAAGTAGTTTAAGAAAGAAAAATGGGCCTCACAAGCGGCTGGGGAGGCTGGAACTAGGCTCACCCCAGGCCCAGCTGGCTATGGGGCCCCCGGGAGGGCAGATGGGTTTTGGGGTGGGCCCATCACCTCTGGAGGGTCCCGGAAGCGGCCCGATGGGACTTCGCCCACCAGACTAGCCACCATTTCACTGTCCGGATGCTGGGAAACTGCCTCCACGACCAGATTAACAGAGCAAAACCAGTTCGAGGCCAGGTCGCGCGGCAGCTTGCCGCTGCGCAGTCCATTAAAAAATAGTGGAAACAGTGATGTATTTTTAATGCACTGCATTCCACGATGTGCAGGAAAGTTTGGCAGGAGGGAGAGATAAAGAGGAGAGAGGTTACATACAGAACCTGCCAAGTAGTAGTTGAGGTGTGGGAGGGGGGAGGGAGGTGGGGACATTGGTGATGGGAGATGGGTTTGGGTGGAGGGATGGGTGTTGGAACACTGTGGAACCAGAACTCTACATGAGCATCTTTCAATTGTGTGTCTAGAATGGTGTAATTAAATTGGGGGTGAATAATAAAATAAAATTTAAAAAAAAGAAAGAAAATGGTTTTAGAATATGGTGTTGTAGTAGCCAAGACATGGAATCAGCATAAATATCCAACTATGGATAAGTTGTGATATAGATTCATAATAGAATACTAGTTTTAAGTAAGGCCAACAAGTAAGCAATTTTTTTGTAACATGGATGAAACTAAACATTACCATGCTGAATGAAGTCATTCAGAAGGAAAGGGATAAATACATCATGATCTCAGTTGTGGGATTTTTAAGATACACAGCAGGGTAACAACAAAGAGCCAATGTTAGCAGAATGCCAGAGTAGATCAACAGAAATGAGTTTTAGAGGTTCCAAGAGAGCATTTTGAAATGAAGGAGCCCTGATGAACTTTGGGGGGGAAGCGGCGGGTATTTTGGATTTTGGTGGTGGGTGTGGTCTTGGAATTATGTACACATGAAACCATCATTAACTGTTTCTTAAAAATATAGAATTTCAAATAATAAAGATAAAAAATATTCTTTAAAAAAGGTATTAAACAGAAATTTAAAAATGAGAGGTATACTGGTTATAGCATCTGGTAATGCAACAAATAACCCTAAAACTCCTTTCTTTCCAACAAACATTTGCTATCTCTGCTCTACATTCAAGGATTCAGACTAAAAGATTGCAACTATAGCATTTTGATGCTTCTACTGAAAAGTATCTTTGCTTTTGTCATGGCATTTTCTAAAATGAGTTTATTAGTAATGTGATGTCAGTGGGGTGGGGACTTATACTTATCCCATGAAAGCCTTTACTGGTAGCATGGTTATAGACAAGAAAATGAAATCCTCCTAGTGAAATGTAGGAATAATCAATGGTTGCCAGCTCCTCTGCTTTACTCTATGCTTTTCACCAACCCCAGCACTTGATTTTTTTATTTGGTTGTAATCCAACAATAAAATATATTCAGCTTAAAGTATTTTTAATTAGGAAAATTTAATAGACTTCAAATTTCTCTTAATGAGCACTTAGAAGTACTAAACTGAACAGAGAGCTAGGAAAAGAAACAGGTTAACAAAGTGAGGGTTTAATTTTATAGGAATCCTTGTTTAAAAAAACTATTGTATCATAACAGAAATTAAATATTAACTTATCCCAGAATAGATTATGGAATATATCACATAAAAATGATATAAATTTTATTATCTTCCTTTACTCTTCACTTTGATGAAAACTTGTTATTTATCTTTCCATGAATAATCAAGGCATATAGATTTAGAAAATCTTTAAGCTTCTGATAAAGTTGGCTTTAAGTGGCCAGTGTATATATATATATATTTTTAATCTCTCTTCTTAACAGGACAAGAGAATGATTCAACAAAGAATGAAGTAAAAATTGAGGCAGAGTCCCAGAGCTCAAATATGGAAACAGAAGGTATCAAAAATCATATTATATTATTTTCAGAGAATGAGTTAAAACTTGACCATGTCTATTGCAGTTTTTGTATGAGTGATGCGTATGTGTAATTGTAATTTTAGACAAAAAAAATTGTCTAGCAATAGTATTTTTCTTTGGTGAAATTTTCAGGGGAGAAGAAAAAAAAGCTTTCTTGCTATAGTCACTAGATAATTTCAATTATTTCAAACAATTATTTCTAAATATTCTTTTGTTTCATTTTTAGAGCCTTCATCAGACCAAGAAAATAACACAATTGTGGAGCAACCAGAGATGAGTCAACCAACAGATGACCAAGAAGAAAAAAAAGAAAAACGATGCTGAAAAAGGTAATATTCCTTAAAGAAACCCATCAAAATAGAGAGTTTTTTTTTAATTTCTGTTTAGAATTCAACCATAGTACTTTAAAATCCAATTTTAGAATAAAATACAAAACACTCATACCAGTTTATCATCACCACAGATTAATTATTAATTTAGATACATATAGTATTAATTTAGTATTAATTTATATGAAGTCTTTTCTTGTTGTTGTTCTTTTACATTGTTACTGGCTTTTTTACTGATAGCATTGAAAACTATAAGAGAAGTTATGAAGGTAGTACAGCAGGTAGGCAGTACTATATTGCATTTAACTGAGCAGGTTCCGTCACTGACACTCTATATGGTCCTCTGAGCCCCTCCAGGATCCCTGATAGCAGCCTTGAGTATGACTAAGTGCCACCTTAAAAAAAGTGAACAATGAAGTAGCTAAATGAAAAGTCTAAGAAAATCTGAATACAATGCAACAAATATGTTGACCATTTTTATTGATTTTATTTTGGCATTCTTCACATGTTCGTGATGAAGGAAGCAATTTCTGTAAACTATGCACTTCATCTAAACTATCTAAATTTTCAACTTTGTCCACCAATATGGATAGCATAATATTGACTTTTTCTTAAACAATAAAGGAAGCTTATAATGGTTTGTGAAAAAATAACAAGAATGAATACTTGGTTAAGTTTAAAAAGTCATAATTTGGTCTAGAAAAGGGAATGTACCAAAATAATGATAGGAATCTCATTAAAAATAACTTTTAAAACCCATTATAAAATAAATTTATTATTTTTAGATATTAACAAATCTTTAAAAGTACAAATATAGAACAAAAATGAAATTATTGGTCTGTTATTGCTCTGAAATAAGTATGTGTTTGCAAAGCAGTTGCAGACTAATAAGCTTAACTGCTTTGTTTATAGAACATAGTGATCAATTTTGTTTTCAAATTAAAAAGGCAGGCATGATCTCAATTGTAAAGTCAGGTCAATAGTAACTACAGCTTCCAAATTATGAACTCTTCTTGGCAGGAGCATCGATACCATTTAATTACTAAGCCATGTTAGTGATTTTGACATCTTTTAAAATTTCTGCTGCATTTACTGCACAATATTCTTCTGTGTCTAGGGGTCAAATAGCCTTTGTTTATTGCAAATACTGTTTCAGATTTATGGCAGCATATATCCAGAAAATCAGATAAATTGTGTATTTGGAGTACTTTACATTTCTGACAATGATAACAGAAGTGATATAGCCCTTACTTTAGATGAAAATACACAGCATTTTTCTCCAATTGCCTTTCTATCACTATCACTATCTTCCCGTTAATCATCTATTTGCTAGAGTGGGCACCAGTAATATCTCCATATGTCCTGTCTCATGCTAGTAGAACCCAAAGGCATCCGCTTGCTCCAGGAACATAAAGAGCCTCAAACCATTATATTAGGTCATGGGAATGACCTAATATAAATGTTACTGGTATTTGGCATATCAAATACTACACAAGCAGCTTGCCAGGCTTGCCGTGCAGGTGGCATACTGTTTAGTCACCTCTAAATAAAGCATTTATTTATTTAGAGGTGTAGGCACCCTCTAAATAAAAGCAAATTGCCTTTCTAAAAT